>JAYJMB010001259.1:0-14019 GCA_036873735.1 Pouteria campechiana
TTTCTTCTAAGTCCTAAAGATGGTGGTTCCGGGTTTTGCTTTTTACCACCATATCGTCGACGTAAGCTTCCATGTTCCTACCAATCTAGTATTTGAATAAGTTGTTCATCATCCTTTGATAAGTAGCCCTGACATTTTTCAATCCAAAAAGCATCACTTTGTAGCTGAATGTGCTGACTTCGATGATGAATGCAATCTTCTCTTGGTCAGGCTTATGCATTCAAATTTGGTGGTACCTTGGGAAAGAGGCCACAAAGGTGAGCAACTCATGGCCAGCGATAGAGTCACCAGCTGGTCGATGTTAGGGAGGGGGTAGTTATCCTTTGGCCATGCCTTATTGAGCAGGGTGAAGTCCACGCACATGTGTCATTTTTTGGTGGCTTTCTTCACCATGACCACGTTGGCCAACCATTTGGGGTATTACACTCATCTAATGAATCCGACTTTGAGTAATTTATTTACCTCTGCTACGATGGCTTCCTTCTTTTCTGGTGAGAATAGTCTCTTCTTCTACCTGATTGGTTTGTGGACATCATCGACAACCAGCTTGTATGAGATGATTGACGGATCCAATCCAGGCATATCCGAAGGTTTCCAAGCGAACACATCGGCATTCCTTCTAACTATTGGCATAGCGAGTCTTTAAGGGCGGAGTTGATTTAGACTATTCTTCTTGCGGAGCCAGGGACAAGCAAGACCCTCTCTAGAGGTTCTATCAGCTCGCTTGTGTTGATTTGTTGCTCGTCCCTAGTGTCCATTGTATCGATTTGTATATTCCATGATACCTTTTTTTTCAATGATATTTCATGAAATTCTTGGGTGATCTTTCGATCTCCTCTGGCTGTATCAATTCCTCTAGATGTGAAAAACTTGACGGCTAGATGGTATATAGATACCACTGCCTTCATTTTGTTGAGGTCCGGACGACCCAGATAGTGTTGTACGCTAATGGCCATATTCACTACCGTGAAATCCAAGAGTATGGTAATCCTTTTAGGGCCGTTTCCCATTATGAAGGGGAGGGTGACGACGCCTTTTGGGAATACCCCATCCCCTGTGAAGCCTGATAGTCACCCCTCTACTGCCCACAGTGCCTTTTTGCCTATCTGCATCTTTTTGAAGTAGTGGTAGAATAGAATGTTAGCGAAGGTGCTGCTATTAACCATAATCCTCTTCACCTGGAAGTTTGACATCACTGCTGTGATGATGACCGCATCATCTTGTCCACCGAATCCACTCATTATATCTTCCTCGAAGAAAATGGAAAATTCTCTTCTTTCCTCTTTCACTTGGCACGTTGTTTGGAACTTTGTCCTACCAAGTTCATGTGTGGCAGATCCTTCAGTGGCCCGGCTGCCGGCCGACCAATAATGATGTTGATGATGCCCACTGTGAGTTGGGTTGCTTCCATCATGGCATCTCCATCATCTCTCCTTGGGATCGTTTGATTTTGTGGTTGACCTTCTCCCCCGCCTGGTGTCCTCTGGGTGTTACCTGCCAGGCAATGCTACTACCTTCTCACCTTTTGTGAGCTTCTTGATTTTTTCTTTCAGTATACGGCATTCTTCTGTATCGTGCCTAATGTCTTTATGATACAGGCAATATTCGTTGACATCTAGGCTTCATCTGCTTTTGATAGTGGGAGGATTACGGATCCGGTATCCCTATTTTTGGATTTTGTGGAGTACGTGTGCTGCAGGACGATTGAGGGGGATCATAGGGGCCCTCGATGGCTTACCTTGAGCGGATCTATAGTTGTTATCATCCCGATGCCGTGGAGGAGAGCAGTTGTCCTAACATCTCCGGGGAGAGTGAATGGCTCGACGCTGAAGGGAAGAGCGGTCATCTCTGGAAAGGCGATCATCCCTGCGCTTAGGGGGAGAGTAGCTCCGTCCCCTCCTAGTGCTTTCGTCTACTTCGATGTGTTTGTTGATGACTTCCAAGAGCTCCAAGTAGTCTCTAGGGGGCCATAAGCAAATTTGATACCTCACGTTGGCATCCGAGATACCATCTTATAGTGTCTCCAACGCGATGTTGAGGTCTAGCCTCTCTATGTCAATAGAGTGACAATTAAACCTATTGACATAGTCGCGAAGGGCCTCATTTTCTCTTTGTCTGATTGATAGTAAAGATCCAACGGTCCTCCTCTGCCTTCATTGGCCAATGAAGCATTTTCAAAATCGTTCTTCTAGATTGTCGAAAGAGCTGATTGATTCCAGAGCCAACATCTAGTATCATAATAGTACCACTCCCTTGAGGTTTGGGGGAAAGGCGATGTACTTTATGGCATCTGAGACTCCTTCTAGGGTCATTAGTCCATCATACCTGGCGAGGTAGTCATCTAGATCCGTGGTGCCATCGTAAGCTTCCAAAGATGGTATCTTGAACTCCTTCAAAATAGGCTCCTTTGGGATCTCCTGGATGAAAGGGGAACACTTCGCGAGTGGCCTCTCCATGTGCATCTGAGGGTTCCTCCTTTTATCCCTTATTAAGCATTCTTCAGGGAGTCGCTTCAACTCAAGGTGAGATGAAGTTTCCTTTTCTTGTGCATATATTTCTTATCTTTGTGTTGGTTCTAGGATGCCATTGGTTGTCCTGGCCGAGTGGTCGCCTACATTCCTCTGGAGCGCGAACGATCATAGGATTTGTCAGTTGTGCGGTTGGAGAAAAGCTAGCGAGTAGCGGTCTTGAGACCGGAGTGGTATGGGGATCGGGAGCGGTTGTCACAAAGCCTTCTGCTGCGTGATTTCTAGATCCATTATCGACCGGATTCTCCTGAGGGTGAGATGGCTGAGGAGCAACTCCACCCACAAGATTGCTCTATTGTTACATCATCTATTGTATCGCCTATTAACTCATTGAACTAGATTGACCTAACAAATTCCCAAGTGACGGGGTACCACCGTTTTGGTTGGACGAGGTAGGTATGTTGGTGATTGCAACAGGGAGGGAGCATTCATGTGGCCCTGAATGTTGTCAGACATCTCTGGGCTTATCTGAAAAATGTTCCCCACAGACAGCGCCAATGTTTGAGTCGTCCCCAAATGGAATACTAATGTGGCTCTCGAAAAGATCCCGCTTCGAATCCTGCAAGACTAAAACAAGAAGGTCAAAGGACATCTGGGGTGTTCCCGATGTGAACACTCCGACGCTCAAGTCAATAAGGGGTTATGGAAAGTGATAAGATAGTAGCGAGAACTTATGTTTTGAGACATATACTTGGGTGTATTTATAGTTGAGCATGGGTATGTAGCCGGGATGTGTACGTAGCCTATACGCAAGTGGGATGAAGATTCTCATCTAAAGAAGAATTCCAGAAAGGTACGCATCCTGAGTTCTAATCTCATGGGACTACGTAATAGCTAAAAAAACTGTTCCATCTAGGTTGGGATCTGATGTGGCATGGTATCAGCTGGATATTTGGGTATCTGGGTTAGAATTCCCTAACACTACCTATAGGATGATTCTAGAAAAATACGCATCCCTAGTCCTTTCAAGACTCCCTTTTGGGAAATGTCCTGAGAATCTTATGGGATCATATTGTAAATGGAAGAGGTATCCATTAGAATATAGATCTGACGTAGCATGGTATCCGTTAGACAATGCGTATCCTGTATCAGAGTTCCTTAATACTAACATATTTTGACCATTAAAAAAAACCATTGATCCTTTATTTATTCATCATTACCTTAATATTTTTTGTATGCATTGTCTAAATCATTTTATTAATGAGTTACATAAGAATATATATTATTTAATGTCAAAATAGTTTTATAATCCATTTGTATATAATTAAAAGATTAATTTTATATTTTTATAATAATAAAATGTATGTTTAACAAGTTACATTCTCTTTATAATATGACAAGAACCTTTCTATTTATAATATGACATGGGCTTTTGGGACACTAACATAATTTCAATCATTGAGTAAGCTATTTGATCATTTTATTTGTTCTATGTCACCTTAATATTTTACATACTTATTGTTGAAATTATTTTGAGATAAATGAGTTTCATCATATTATATATAATCTAATTCATTATATATGTTTCCTTATTAGATAAATATAAAATAGTAATTTTAATAATATAAAAGGTATCCTACAATAATTTAAGAATCAATTTGATTCAATTTAAATATTATTTATCTATAAAATATAGAAATATCATATAAAACATGTATTGGGCCACAAAGATTAATGATTAACTGAAAAAGTTGATTACATGATCAATTTTTATATCATTAAAATTTTATTTTATATTTATCTGATAATAAAACATATTTAATAAATTCAATTATATATAATATGATATAGATCTTACTTCAAAATGATTTCAACAATAAAGATACAAAATATTAAGGTGATCTAAAACAAATAAAATGTTAGCTGACTTCTTTTGTGTGCCTTTCATTTGTGAACACAGCATAATAATGGGTGTCATGTACATGAGTGGTGGATCTCATGCGCGCAAGGCTACGTTGATCTTATGACCAGGAACTGAATTTGCGTTGGACTGTTTTTTAAAGAGGTTTGGCGTCATCAACAGTCAAATGAATATGTATTATTGCTATGTTTATCTCCATATGGGGTTCTCCGGAGTCACCAAAGCTGCAAAACAATATTTTGGAAGAGAAAATGTTGATAGATACCCAAAAATGTTGAACTGCTGTTAATGGCCTGGATCCACTTTCCTGGTCTTAATAAGCAAAGATCAGTAATAGCCACTCAGTCATGAGTCAGATGAAGGTCAGTAATAGCCAGTTCGTCATGAGTCAGATGAAGCTTAAAGATCCTAGAGCACGTTTGAGTATATATCAAAGTTAAATTAAAAATAGGCCCAACGTGAGTTATAGTACTCGAATAAATCCAAAGGCTTAGCTGAGACTCGTATTTAAACATTGGCCATTAGTTGGCCCCTGCTGGTTCAACCCACGTAGATGTTGTAGCCTTCTTTGCACAGGGAGATCCAGTCAGCTAATTAGAGGCGCAATTTACACATTTCTAATGAATTTCAACTCAAATTATCAGGTTATAAAATGTACGCCATTACATGGACGAAGAGAAATCGAAGACAAATATATAATCTTATTCAAGGGTAGAATTATTAGCAAAAAGGTCAGCTATAGGCCTTATATCAGAAATTCTAAGTTGTTGCAGCCATCATGTCAGCCACAGTAATAGAGACAATCGCAGTCTTCCGGGTGCATGGGAGAGCATGAACCCAGACCATCCTTGTGAGCAGAGGCACAGAAACTATGGCAACGTCCCTCCACGCAGCCCTCTCGACTCGCCATTCTATCAATGCATATGTTCTTGCTTAAAGCTTCCTTGCATACGTTCTCCGTGCCACCTATCAACCAATTCACAAACGTCAGTTTGTATCCTCTCAATAGGAAAAGTGGACATACGACTCAATGTTGTCTACTTGGCCAGTCTCTCAATGGCCACTCCTTGATGATTACTTGAAATTAAAAAGACACTCCAAATACAGAGTTTTTCAGAACAACCATGGTGTTGAAAAACCAGCCATATATGGTTGAGATGATTCCTAGAAATAAGGCACACCAAATGCACTGTTTTTCAGAACACCCATGGGGGGCAAAAACCAGGCATATGCTCCAATCACGGAACTAAAACCAACTGAGCATGAATTGGGTCGTCCCCGAATTTTGTATATTTCTAGCACATATAACTATTGGCTATTTACGCATAATATATGCATGGATATCTCATGAAGTGTGCCTACCATGATAAACCATGAGGAGAACAAGGCAAACCGCAAGGGCAGACGACTTCATCTTCGAAAGTATTTTGGGGTCAGATCAGGCTGTGGAGGGGTTTTCGACCGTTTTGCAATATATTTATGGATGAATACTTTCCAGACATTTAATTAGCCCCTTCAATCGCAATTAACTCTGAAGGACGTTTCGAACCCTGTTATTAAGATAGATGAATCCGTTTCTGGGGTCCTTCATTGAGCCCTTTCCGCACTAATTAATAATTAATGGGAAATAGTTCAAAAGAAACTTACATTTGAAATTTTGAAAGGAACCTTTTATTTTTTTTCTAATATTATAGATGATGTAAATAAAATCTAATCTAATTATCTTACTTAACACTATTTATTTACTTATTAATTCAAAAAATACTTAAATAGGTCTAAAATTAAGATCATATGAGAGTGAATGTTCATCATTTAAAATTATTGAATTTTTTATGGGACTTATGAGAATATAATTATGCATCCATACCTTTAAAAGCTTTCATTCTATATTAATTCATAATTCTAAAAAAGTTCATGACATTTGAGTATACACATAGATAAATAAGTAATTTTATACATTCTTAAATGGTGTGACTTACATAATCTTGGGTTAAAATAATTTCACTTGTTTTAACTAGAGTGATAATACTAAGTATAATGATCAAAATGAATTTTTTATTAAATTAAAAAATAAAAAGCTTCTTTTGATATTTGAAAGAAATAGTTCCATTCCAATTTATTATGGTTTTGCTAATATTTTCTTTATTCGTATAAGTCGATTATCAATTGGGCATTTTCCCATGCAATGTACAACGGGAACTAAGTGTTATGTTATGGTATAATTCAATGTATATGCGATGCATCATACCTCGTTTAGGCATTAACCTAATAGATGCAGATTAAGGATAATTTAGTGTAATTTCACTGTACGATGCGTCATACCTCATTTAGGCATAACCTGATAGACGCGGATTGAGGATAATTTAGTGCAATGCAGCGTACGAAGCATCATACCTCATTTCTAGGCCTAACGTGATGGATGCAGTTTGAGGATAATTTAAAAGGATTCATTCACCTGAATAGCCCTACTTTTTATGTACATTAAGCCTGCTTGACTAGTGATTTTAACTTAGCCGCGGGTTAGTGCTCAGGTTGTGATACCACTTAGTATAAAGGTCTCTTGAAGCCCAGAAATTCTCTTCAATTCTTTTAATCCATCATCAATCTGAATTGTACAATTAATCGTAAAAACCTACTTAAATTTTCATAAAGCATGAGGATAAACTTCCTCCACAGGTCATAGCTGGCCTCAGATTAGAAGCTAAAACGCTTCCATTGGCTTCATAAATTCCCCCTTATTAACCGGGGCAGTTCATCTCATTCTATCAATGAAAAATGTTTCCATGGGATATTGATTTCTGGCTGCGCCTCGCCACGCCAGTGG
Source organism: Pouteria campechiana (assembly GCA_036873735.1). Lineage (NCBI taxonomy): Eukaryota > Viridiplantae > Streptophyta > Magnoliopsida > Ericales > Sapotaceae > Pouteria > Pouteria campechiana. Next base: position 7,214 of record JAYJMB010001259.1, read on the forward strand.
GCAAGTACTGCTCAGAGGCTTCTACCCATCATGGGAAAGAAAGCCAAGTCAGTTGGTGGATGATGCAGCCAGAGGCTTTTAAAGGGCATTCCGTTAAGAGTCAATGGAGAAACTTTCTACAAACAACAGCACAGCTGTGGAGGGAGAATCACTTCTTATACTAATTTGTTTACAGATGATCAAAGGTGGTATGTTTTCCTGATGTTTATTTGTAAATATCTAGATTTAATTTTATGTCACATATAATTAGCATGTACAACAAAATATATAATCAATCATCATGAATAATTACAAATCATTTTTGCAACTTCGTTAAGATAGTTTGGGGGCACAAATGCAACATTAAAATCTAAAAAGTTTAATCTGCAATATTGTCAAACATCAAGGGTATGCTTGCAAAATATCTTGTTTTCTCCTTCTCGTCGCACCATCGAGAAAGTTTAGAAAACCATGATATCTTCGCACCAACGGGTATGGTTATAGTCAACGTCGCCGAAGACTCAACTTTTTTTTTCTCTTCTTGTCGCGCCGATCGAGAAAGCTTAGAAAACCATGATATGATCGCACCCACGGGTATGATTAATTCATTCGATTTAAATAAAATTCTTAATTTTAAATAAACAATATTTATTGCATTTTCTTATTCTATAAATTTATAAAGCTTTAAAATTATTATTTTCAAGATTCCGCTTATTCAAATGTTACATTATTTTAGGTTATGAATAATTTAATTTAAATATTTATTTAGATCTATGTTATATTAATGAATTTGATTATCCTTTTAAAATATAAAATGTTAAAAGTACTACTATATTAAATATTGACCAAAATCAAATTGTTTAGTATTTTTATTCTAAAATAATTAAATTTTTAATTGCATTTTTGCTTCTTACTAATAAAAATAAAAATAAATTATTTTTTTGTTTCTTATTTGAATAGAGGCCTAAAATTACTATTTTTTATTATATACCCACTTAAGGATCAAATTATAATAAAATATTTAATTTTAAATAATTATAATAATTTATATTAAATAAATAAATTTAAATAACCTTATAAAAATAAAAATAAAAATATCTCCCCATCAAATCCATGACCGAAATTTGATCTTAGTCATATATTTAATATAGTAATATTTTTAATATTTCATATTTTGTAAAAATATTCAAATTAGTTAATTTAATATATAATTAAATAATTATTAACAGTCGAATAATTTAGCATGATTTGAATTTAAATAGGGTAAATGTTACACAAATATTGATTTTAAGGCTTTGTTCACTCAAAAATCCAAAAGACGTAATAAATATTATTAATATTTTGTAAATAATTATATATATATAAATAAAAATAAAAAATATTTAAATTTGATGATGATAAAATTTGTTAATATAATATAAATTTAAATAATTATTTAAAATTAAATAAATTAGCATAATATAATATTCGAATATGTGAAATCTTTAAAAGATAATTTTAGAATTTTATTCATATAAAATGCAAGAAAACATAATAAATATTATCTATTTTGTAAATTAATTATATAAAAATATATTATTATTAATATTAATTTTTTATCAAATAGTAGGTTTCACATTGAGAATTAAACTTATGATTAAGCTAATTTACTTTAAGTTTAAACATATTTATATGCACTCCAGCTAACTTAGCTTATTAAATTCTCAACAGATTGATTTTGTTTCTTATATCTGCGGCGATATGATCTAAGCACGCATTCTCAACTACGTGGCCTTCTGCGCACCAGAGGATCCGGACTCAAAACAACAAAGGCGTCCTTGGGTCATCGAGGCTCTGTCATCGTCTAAAAGGCCGCCTTTCTAGACCTTTTTGACAAGCTCAGCTAAGCTAGGCAGGAGGCATATGGAGCATGTCCTACTCCTGCCGTTCCTCGCCTATGGTCATCTCCTTCCTATGGTGACTTTGGCCAAGCTGCTGGCTCAAAAGAAAGGCTACATGGTTACCCTCGTCACCACTCCTCTCAATCTCCAAACCCTCAAATCATCCCTCTCTTCACAACAAGATAACATATCCAATCTTCGTTTTGCTTCCCTCCACTTCCCCAGCGCCGATAACGGTCTCCCCTCGAACGTCGAGAACTCCGACGCCATCCCCCATCATCTCAAGATCCGCCTCATTACAGCCGCTGACTCCCTCCAGCCCGCCTTCGAACGCCTGGTCTCCGACATCTGCCGTGAACATGGTCAACTGCCTCTCTGCATAGTCTCTGACTTGCTTACCGGCTGGTCCGTAGAAACAGCTAGGAATCTGGGGATCTTTCACTGCTTCTTTGCCACTTTCGGTGCCTGCAGTAGCTACATGCTCCATTTCGCCGCTGAGAAAGCTGGATCGTCTTCGGCGAATCTTCCAAAAGGCCGCTTCCTGCGATCCCTGATCATGGCTGCTGGTAAGGACGCTGCAGGACCTAAAGCCTCAAGTTCGCAAATGGACTTGACAAGATTCAACATGTTGCATGAGAAATCGGAAGGGATGCTAATCAATACAGTGGAGGAGTTGGAAGAGGAGGCGATGGAAGAGATAAAGAAGATATGGAAGCGGGTTTGGGCCATCGGGCCAGTGCAATCGGCTCAAATTTCTACCCTTGTAAGAACAGAATCGTGCATTGAGTGGCTTGATCAACACCCTGGAAACTCCGTCCTCTACGTGTCCTTTGGCTCTGAGAATTCCATTCACCCCCAAGCAATGATGGAGCTGGCCAAGGGATTGGAAGACAGCGGAATGCGTTTCATTTGGGCTATAAGGCCTCCGACTGGATTCGACATGAAGGAGGAGTTCAGAGCTGAGTGGTTGCCGGAAGGATTCGAACATCGAATGACTGAGAAGAAGCAAGGCCTGTTGATAAGGAATTGGGCGCCGCAGCTGGAGATCCTGAAACATGGATCTACCGGCGCATTCCTCAGCCACTGCGGCTGGAATTCGACGCTGGAGTCTCTGAGCCACGGCGTGCCGGTTGTTGGGTGGCCCATAGCTGTGGACCAGTTCCTTGACTCAAAGCTGTTGGAAGATTTGGATGTGGGAGTGGAGATTGCCAGGGGCAGTGAAGCAGAAATTAGCTGTGCTGAGATTGCAAGGGTGATCCGAATGGTGATGGGCAGTGATTCCGAAAGGGGTAAAGAAATGAGAAGGAAAGCAAAGGCAATTGAATCAGTTATGAAAGCAGCTGTTGTCGATGAAGAACAGAGCGGCCGCAAAGGGACTTCTGTTTGTGCTATAGAGGATTTCTTGCAAACAGCAACATTGTGGAGAGATGGACATTGATTATTTATTTCACTGTAGAAGCAAAGATGATTTTTTATTTAGCTTGTTCCACTTTTTCAACATTTCTCTTTTGCAACTTTAATTTCACAACTTTGAGTCTTATCACTAAATGTTTATGAAAATATTTAGCATATTGAGGCTATTCCATGTGTTTGTCGACTGAATAGTGATTGTAGCCCACTTGGATTAATCTACCATCAATCCGAGTTTCATCAATTAATGGTAAAAATAACCTGAATTAATAAAACTATATGGGCACTTTCACATTGCCTATTGGATGCACCATGCATCCACGCACAACTTCAAAAATAAGCTGGAGTAACAGATCATGAGGCCACCAAAAATGTTAGTATGCTTATAGATAGAACGGAGGCTTTAAAGGGCATTCTGTTAAAGTCGATGGAGAACTTTCCGCAAACAGCTGCGCAATGGAAAGAGAATCACCGATTTTTTTTTTTTTTTCTTGTCCTTCCTATTTACCTACGCAGATAATCAAAGGTGATATGCTTTCGTGATGTTTTGTCAGCCTTGCAAGGAGACTGGAATAAAAAAGAAAATTTATCAATCACCCTCCTAAGTTTTCCAAATCTTGCATACTCTTTTTTTTTTTTTTTTTTTACAAATGCCCTTCATATTTTCTAACAATATCAATATCCTAAAATCAAAAAAAATCTAAATGAAAAAACCCTTTCTTTGATATGTAAAAGATTATTGGTCATAATTAAAAATCTCATAAATAAAACTCAACCCATATTTTTATTAATATTTTAGGCCAATCATTAACAATTTCATCTAAATGAAATATTTATAATGCCAAATAAATAAAAGCATTCAGAATTATACTTTATCATAATTAATCCATCATAATTGTTTGCTATGTATTATTTGTAAATATCTAAATTTATTTTTAAGCTATAGGGATACATAATATTAATCATTATCAATATTTTAAAATCATATTTTCAAATTCTTTAAGATAGTTAGGGGTATAAATACAACATTAAACTTTAGAAAGTTTAACATACAATATTGTCAAACATTAAGGGTATGCTTGCAAATTATCCTAAGCCAACGGCCTCCTATTCTCAACTTGGGGTTCTTTTCCTTGTAGCACGGAGAACTTCAAAAAATGAGTGTGTTGAATTACATTATCCTTGCCGCTCTAAGTAGCTCTGCACATCAGGTGCATTCTACTGTCCAGGACTTTTAAACTATATTTTACTTGTATTAAAATTATTTAAATTAGCCATAGTGAAAAGGATTAAAATATTTAGTGTAAAAATTCATAATATCACTACAACAAAAAGTCTCAAATGTAGCCAAATTTTTAGTTGCATTAGACCTAAAAATAGTTGCATTAGGCCTAACACAGCCAAAAAAATTAGCTACCAGCTGGCTGCTTTTGCCTTATCACATTTGGCCAATGACAGCCAAATTTTGTTGGCTGTATTTGATAGCAAACGCAACCGAATGTGATTTGGTTGCCTTTGAGCAAATGCAGCCAACACAAAATGGTTGTGTTTGAGTAATTGCAACCATTTTGGGTTGACTGCAATGTAGCCAAATCACATTCGAGTGTGTTTGGTCAAATGCAGCCAAATGCATTTGAGCAAACGCAATCAACTATAAATAGTTGCATTTGCTCAAATGCAGTCGTTTTTGAGTTGGCTGCATTTAACCAAATGCAATTAAAAAAATTTGGCTGCATTTGACTAAACATAGCCAAAAAAAATTTGCTGCTTTAGATCAAATGCCCCCAACAAAACATCTTATTATATTTGGCCAATCGCTGCATTTATTTACCATGACGATACCTATTTTTCATAAGTATAAGTGAATACTTTAAATTAAGAATAAAAATGTATTATATATAATGTAGAATCCAAAATAATACATCATATGAGTCATAAAAACCCTATGAATGAACAAACTTTATATATAATAACTTTACACATTGTTGGAAGAGTAAAATAGAAGATCATTTACACTTAACGAAATAAAGAAAGAAGAAAACTTTGAAGGTCACTCACAGGTTGAGGTCTCTCCTAAACTACTAGAGAGCTATAACTTTTACACATTGGTGGTACGAGCATATGATCTTAATAAGGAGATCATTTTTCTTGACTCTTCTCATTGTTTAACGGACCTATTCATATGAAATATCAGGGCATGAATGATTTGAAACAAGAACAGAGTTAGTATGCAATAATCTATCAAATTAAAGCATTAAATAACCTTTAGAAAAATTCAGAATGCCCAATTGAGATGTGGCCAATGAGGAAAGTGTTGGATAATTGAACCATGACTCTAGCAATGACCTAATGTATCTTATCTCATCTAATAGTGCATCAATCCGTTGGTTGGCGCTTGCTAACTCTTCTTTTGTATTCCTAAGTTCTTCCTTGGTAGAGGTCATCCGATTCTATGTAGAAACTAGCTATGACGGAGTATGGCATTTGATCCATTACCCCAATTGGAACTAAACCGACTCTTCATTGGCTTCAGAATGTGTCCTCAGCCTTCGATGTATCTAGAGCTCTTTCCCATTATTTTATCGTAGATATCATCTGGTGTGAGTGGTGACTCTGTAGACTCTGAGCTAGCAACTTGTAACTCTATCATCTTCTTCTGCAGGGTTAGCAAAAAAACAACAGCAGGGGTCTGAAGACAACATAGTGGCTAGATATCCTTAATGTCTATAAAATAATTAAATGGTTAGTTGTATTGACGTATCCTCTGCCTCTAGGGCTATGAATTTGCCATCTAACTTACACTTTCGGGTCTCCTTAAATTGTTCAATTCGGTCAATTTGGCTATCAGGGTCGTCATTCCCCTATTCCATAAAGAATTAATATTTATCATGCATGAAAGTATTGATTTTACATAGAAATGGCAATTGATAACTATAAAAAACATGATCTGTACCCGTTGATCCAGAACAATCATAAATGGCTTTGGCCCCATGCAGTGTATATATTTCAACTTCTTCCTGTTATCCTTAGCTTCCAAGGATTTATGCTATATTGAAGCAAGCAAGGGGAACACACATAGTTATGTTCCCGAAAAAATAGTCAACGTATAGTGGACGCTCCAACCAATGGTGTAAAGAACATATTAAAATTTAATATACCTGAAATTTAGGGAAACTAAAGTAAGTGCAATGAAAGGTCCAGTTGAGAATCTTCACTCCTATGGGTGGTGACGATACTGGATCATCGCCTATACTTACGAATTTAGAGTAATGCTCATAATAATCTTTTCAGACCCTTTTGTAACAATCCTAAAATAGTCCTCAATGATCATTTTGAACCAATCCTGATTAATGTCCTTAAGATCAAAGTATGACTATAAAAGGAACATAAGAAAAATTAAAATATATTAACAATATTATGAGCATAATTAACCTGGAGTTTGAAAATTATGGATGTACCCTTTTTACCTTTAATTCAGCAATCATGGGTTATTTTTCTTCTTCAATAATGTCAGCTCATTTCATCTTATCTATCATC
>JAYJMB010001261.1:0-16892 GCA_036873735.1 Pouteria campechiana
TCTCTCTCTCTCTCTCTCTCTCTCTCTCTCTCTCTCTCTCTCTCTCACACACACACACACACACACACACACACAATGGAGGCCAATACTACATTACTAAGAAGTGAGATTATTTGAGTCAAAGGCCTTGGAAAAGAGAAAGCAGACCCATAGTTTGAACAGAGAAATCGACCTGCTTCCCACGTAATGGTAGAAAAGAGACTAGGATAGTTTGTGCCAATTGCACAATGGAGGCCAATACTACATTACTAAGATGTGATATTATTTGAGTCAAAGGCATTAATATGCATAAGTTAAAGGTCCGGGGTTGAATGAGAATTGGTCTATATGATGTTTGCCAAGTAAAAAGAAGGGGAAAAAGAAAAGAGGGAAATAATACATGACAGATATGAATGGGATAGTAGGATTCATATAGCTAACCACATGTAGTTGGGATAAATCATTGATGGTAAATGAGCAATCAATGAGATGATTAAGAAAAGAAAGGATAAGCTTCACATATTTACTACAACTGGGAAAAAGGTCTGGGAGTCACTTAACAAGCCATCGAAAAGTCAAGTAATAGAGAACTGACTCAATTAGTAAATCTGGAATGCCTCAACTATGGTTCTAAGCATTTTGACAAAAATTTGTAATAGAATTAAAAATTGCTATAAGCATAAATGGTCTTAGGTGCTTAGACCTTAGGTTTAAATGGGAAATTTTCATTTCTTTCTGTGAGCTTGAAGTGGGGAAAAAAAGAATCTAAATATTCAAAAAGTTCAAGCAAAAGAGCAAGATGAAAAAGGGCCAAACCTCATATGGTGCTCTTCTGGTACTGATTGCATCATTTTCATTGAAAACAGGAATAACCCTTAGTGCTAACAGAGAATTCACAGTTTCACAAAGTTGCATCCTGAAGTTTTGATCCTTAAAATCATGATCGGTCACAAGAAGCTGAGATGATGTCACATCCAACTGCAATATAAAACATAGGAGATTTAAAATTAAAAGCATACATAAACAAATAAGATGAAAATATGAATGCACTGAAAACTGTGACATGCCACTATAACCAAAAAAGCGGGTGCAAATAAAAGAATTTTTCACATCATAAGTTCAAGTTTTTAACATCTGCCTCTAATTTTCAGAGAAGTTCCGGAAATACAGTAACAAGAGATTTCTTTTACCTGGCTGAACAATGCATCATACAAAGCCATGAGGCCACTCTGACCAACAGCAGCACAAGCCTTTCCATCAAGTTCACGTTGTGGCTTTTGAAGATCAGCAAAGCTACAAGACAAAGTAAAATAGGACACAGTTAAGAAACCATCACTTCTATAAAGTGAACCAAAAATGGTGTCACGTAAGGAAAGAAGTGATGCTAAATGGAAAGGGTGCAAACTACTATCAATCACATGTGATACTATAAAGTTAAAGAGTATTTCATTTTTTTATTAGGGGCAAAAGTGGATTTGTGTGGGTAACTATTGCTGTCAACCAAAAATTGATGACCCATCATTATCTACTATTCCTTATAGAAGTGGCTAGAGCTTTGACAAATATGAAGACAGGAATTTCCAATCACTGATTTGAATAATAAAAAATTGGCCCAGTGGTTGTATTGTGCCTGTTTCAGCAGGTGCTGATACAGGATGTGCAGTGTATACCAGTCACCTTGGTAAAAGTAATAGAAAGCTTCTCCATAGTAATTTTCTTCTAGAATTTTGAAGGGCCATAAGCTATCAGCACTCTTATAGGGCAGAAGAGGCCTATGCTCCTGCTTGTGCACCCAGGATTTACATGCCAAACTCTAATTAGGATTGAAGGAGGTTTGAACACGTTACCAGCTGCGTTAGGTTGGGCCATTTGTCATGGAAGCCATTTATTACCTTGAAAGAAAATAGAGATTTCTGCAGAAGTCCAGAGGTCACTTCCTGCAAATCCTTGGAAATATAAATGCCAAAATGGATTCTTTGTCTGAGGGCAAAATAGAAGCAATCTTTGGATTACAGATGTGAGGGACAATTGATTACTTTTTCAGCTTGCAACGTATTCATAAGCCTTTTGGCATACATTATGATCTTAGGCCACAATGCTGCCCTTCTATTGCCATTTATTCATTTTTAAATTAGAAATTTCTCTATTTGGGCATAAATAAGTAAAAGAAAAAACATTACTGGTGCATGATTGGTATTCATCATTACAAGCACAAGAAAAAACTTCTTGACTAACAGTGCAACACCACGAGTATGGCATCTACCTATTCAAAAGGATGGTCCCACAATGAATATCATATTATCATCTAGTGCAAAGGCAGGCCAATAAACAGAGCAATTCAACAACAAAGTTCTTTAGATCTGCAAATGTGCAGGCTTTATCCGGTGTAACCTGCCTAATTAGCATATCACTCGAAATTTCGCATCAGGTTTCATTCAAAATCGAAATAAACAATTCAATATTAGTATTACAGAGATATAGCATTGAAATACAAAGAAAGATTCACCAACCTGCTGTTGAAAAATACAAAGAAAGATTCACCAACCTGCTGTTGACTAATCTTCTGTATCTAAGTCTTTGGCGACCAACACCAACAGCGCCTGAAGTAACCAAGATAACTTCAAGGCCTCGATAATTTAATTCTTTAACCTGTGCATATTTTTCATAGATAAGCAGATTAACAAAGGAAAGGAAGGTTATGAATAAGCTGCTGTGAATTTCGAGTTTACCTGCTCACAAAGAGCTCCCATTCGACCCAACGCTAGTCTTCCATCATCTCGGGTCACAACAGCAGTTCCAACCTTCAGCAATAAGATTGCATAAAAACCAGGTTGAATAGTGCCTAGTTTTATTATAAATGCATGTCTTCAACACAGTAGTTCCAAAAGCAATCATCATTTGACTCAGTGATACTGAAAATGACAACAAATCGAAGGTAGATATGAAAATGGAGATCTATAGTTGACGCATGAACCTGTGTTTCTCTCGGTGATCTTCCATTTCATTTTGAATGACATGCACCTCATTTTTATCTCTCATGTCATGGGAAAATGAACAGAGGTGTTGTATTTTGCAAGCTAGTCAACAGACAATTACATATTCTGATTTCTGCCAGCATGCATTCTATCTTTCATGCTATGGGAAAGATGAAAAGAAATGCTGTATTTTGCTAGCTCAACAACAGATAATTATACATGTCAAATTCTGTAACTTGTTGAACATGTTAATAAAAGTTTTTTTGTTTATTCTTTCCCTTTTTGGTCAAAGCAGATGGGCTTACTCCTATGCAAATTCCAACTTGAAAGGAAATGTTTGAAGTTCTCCTTATTATTACCCAAAAACCAAATCAGAACCTAGAAAATGCAATAATGCAGCATTTTTTAATGAAAATAAAAACATAATACTTTAATTGACAATTGAATGTTTTCAGCAAAATTTAATGTGAAATAAGATAAAAATGTACTTAATCTTTTTTTTTTTTGAAGCAACAGAAGCTTGTAACAAATTGCCCCAAATTCGAAAATAGATAGCTAGATGGATGGATTGACTTCATATCCCCCTCAGACGACAAAAATCCCATAACTCTGAATTTTACAATTTCCAGGTCAGCACAATACTAGTGTGAGTCTGCTAGACCCTAAATTAGCAGTAGCAAAACTCCCACAAGCTCAGATATATGGCATGAAATGGGACTCAATCACGGAATGGATCCTTCATGAGAAAAGCAATGTTTAAAAACACTACCATTTGAATAACAAACTGAAAGTTTCAATTGTTTTACATTCCAAACTCCTGAAGAATGGGCGCAAAATATAATGACCCGGTAATTTTCCAGCTGCTCTGCACATTATTTTGAGAATCTGTGAATGCAGGCGCAAGCATTCTATGAGTCAATGGATCTGTTGCAATATTTCGTTGCTAAGATCTATTAGCTAACATTAGGTACAACGGATTTCTACTACCGAGTTCACTGCAGTGGAAGGAACACACAGATTCAGCCATTCTACAATAGCAGGTCAGCAGCAACAGAAAGCTAGTAAACTTCAATCCAAGAAAAATTTGAAATTTATTGCCTCCAAAATTTATGTATCCAAAACCAAGTCAACAACTTTAAAACAGAGCTCGATAAGAGATCTGCAGATGAAGAACGGGAAAGGTTAAAAAAATGCAAACGACTGCCGAATGTTCACACCATCTACCCCGTTCAAACAGCTCAGCAGCAGAGCCGCCATGCCTGCAACATGCGCCTGACAAGGGCCATAGCTCGTTAGTTTGTGATCTTCCGTTTAACAAACTGCGGAGCTAGCCCAATCAAAGATCCTGCACGAATGCAGCGTGCTGGCAAGTGCTAGGCAGAGCAGGAGTCCTTCGCTCTGTGGAGGTGAAGATTGGGGCTGGAAGGAGAAGATATCCTACCTTGATGACAACGCGCTTAACGTCTTTGACGAAAGTCCGGGTCGAATCCATTGGAGAAATGAGCGAAGCCCTCCCACGACCGAAGGGAAGAGACAGAGAGACAGAGAGACGCTGCTGGCCGCCGCGACTCTCGAGTCGTTTGTATGGTGTATATACACTCGCGGCGCGAGAGAGGTGTCGAGAGGTGGTGTTCAGGACATTAAGTGATAGTGACACGTGGCACGTCCGTTCGCGAAGATTTGATGCGAGCGGAGCAACACGTCATGGGGTACAAGAATCGATGAACACGTACATGGAATCTAGCGCACTGCATGTGGTGAAAATAACAGCAACAGAAAAGCACAAAAAAAGGCTGCATTTTGGTGTTAAAGCTCCTTAAAATTTTAAAAAATATAAAAAAAATTGTAAAGGTATTTTATCTTCTTAAGAGAGGCATTTATCTACTTAATGTTTTTAAAAATTCAATTTTTTCTCATTGTTATTCATATTTTTTAAATATCATTTATTTTATATTTATTTTTAAATATTATTATTCACATCATGAAATAGTGAAACCATTCTCTTTGTGGGGTCTCATGTATTTAATAATAAAATTATGACTGTTCTCTTTCTTATACTCTTATATATAATATATTTAAGAAAAATAAATAATATTCCTGGCCTATTTTGGTTGCATAACTAAAAATACAATTAAAATCGTTATTTTCCATGGTAAAGTCTATGAGGCTGGGAATTTTTACGTTCCTTTGAAAACGTTACAATCGCTTCGGAGGATAGCTGTCGGTATATAAAAAGCCCGGCGTAGAGCGAAACCCAAACACACAGCATTCATCTAAGTTTATCCTACCATCCAAAATAATTAAAATACATATAATTTATTTTGTTATACCCAAAAAAAATTCAGATTATATATTCAAGTGAGCCATATCAAATAAAATAGTAAAAATTAAAATATTGACTACAAAAATATGAGATGGAGAACTTTTGAGCATGTCGAAACTTTATTATTTATTTATCCAGTAAAAAAATACATTAAATGTGCATGTAACAAGCTTGCAATACTCATAATTCCAAAATAACTTCACCCTAAAAGCATGCTTGGCTGCAGTTTTTATGGCCCTCAGACTATCTAATTTAATAATTTTTATATAACAAAATAAATTATATTTAAAATATTTTGAACAGTGATATGAACTTAAGATAGAGCATTGTTCCTAATCCAGGGCAAGTGCTGCTTACGTCTGCTAATCAAGCGATTTTCTGCGATATTAATCACGAGAATTTTTATTCTTATTTTTCGGATTTTAATAGCCACAAGAGTGTTTTGTTTGCTCATCTAGGTAATTGACTTGGCAAGAAAGTTGTTGAAATTTTGCATCTTTTTCAAAATGATAGCTCGACCAATTCCATGAAATCTACTTAATTAGAAGTTGTCAAATAGTTAGAAACATCTCCCATTGTCACGCACCAGATTTAGCCTGCCTTTCCCCCACATTTCTTGGTACAAAAAATTGTAGCAAGGGCTGGTTTAAATTAAATTAGAGGAGGCCTTGTGTAATTGATACGGTGGAACACTTAGGGCCGTGGGAAAATTCATGTAAGTTACATCAAGCAAAAAAATTTCGAAATTAAATATTTATTGCAAAATGTATCATCTAACTTACTTTGCATGGTATAGAACGTTACATGGTTAAAAAATGCAAATTTAATGGTTTAAATGTTACACATAACTTCAGTCATTTATGATACTATATATTGCAATTTCTTTGGCATGGCCCAACTAAGTGTGTGGTGTAGATAAATGTTATAGCAAAAAATTAAGAATTATGCTGCTTAAAAGAAAAAGAGAAAAAAAAGTGGGATGAAACCCAACCGTTTCTGAATGTCTCTATAAATAGCGTTTAAAGACTATTCGAGTATGAAGACTGCCTGCTATAAACCATGTGACGCTATCTCGATGGAGTGCGGAACTCAGCTTTGTCTCATGTTAGAAACATCTCATGTATTACAGCAATATATAATTGTAACTTGGACCAAAACTATCGTGGATTAATATAAATCCAAATATAATTGTAACACTTTAGGCATGCAATGTGTTCCTTCGTAACAATAAATAATAGAAGCAAGAAAATATTATGATATTAGTGTTAGATAAAATTCAAGTGTTAGAAATTCAGAAAAAGTAAATAAATAATAAAATTTACTAAAAAATTTATAGTTTAAGGCTTGACAAATTTGCTTCCCTTTTTATGTGCAACCTAAGATATAAGTGCAGTTTGTCTTCAGGATACAAAGAACTACGAATTAATATCGATACTAAGATTTGCACTTCTAAGTGTTAAACAAATCCCCAAATAGAACCTTTCTTAAAACGCCAAAAACTTACATAGACAAATAGAAACTTTCTTAAAACGCCAAAAACTTACATAGACAAAGATAAAAATAGTAAGACAATTTTGACTTCTTACTGTATCAAGCAGAAAAAGATTTCGATTATCTTAGGATGAATCTTTACTATAATTAAATAGGTTTCATAGCATCTTAATATCTCTTCATAAAAGATACAAAGACACTCTTTCAGAAATTCTAGACACCTGTTAATTTTAGAGTTGCAACCCTTGACTTAAAGACATGAATTTGTCAGTTTTCAGATGGTTTAATTAGTTGCACCATCCTTATGAAGATTTGACCCCAGGCATTCTGTAACAAAACCTTACTATGTTGTCACTATATTTCATAATAATTTTTGAAATATCTTTAATAAAAAATAATTATTATTATTTTTGAAATGTATTTAACAATTAGAATATCTCAACAAGCAAGTTTCTAATTACTCAAACATTATCATATTTGTTTTCATAATAATTTTAAGATTTACTATAAGATTTTTTTAAATTCAATATTTATTCAAAGAATGTCAGAAAATGGCATGACCAGAAACATAAATGATGTCAAAAAGCTAAAAAAAATACAGCATTTTTAAGAATATAAATTTAACAATAAAATTAAACTTAATGTGAAAATATAGAATTTAATAAAAGCAGGTAGAAGGATAAAATTTAATGGAGGTAGGTACAAAGATACCCTCACATTCCTCTTATCCCAGGCCGCTTGATATACCTGTACATTTTGTCCATAATTATACTTCTATCAATATCTTTAAAATATTTACAAAATAGCTAGTTTTAACATTTTTTATATGCCTAAATCATCAAATTTTGGAGGATTTTCGAATGTTTTTCTATCTGGTGGGTGCCCATAGATGATAATTATTTCATTCTAAGGGATTCAAATAACTTTTCTAAAATCATACAGGACATTTATTAATTTGAAAATTAACATTTTTTTTTTACATTTTAAAAGTATTTTGATCAAACATAGATATTTTTATAAATATTTCAAAAATACGATACAAGTGAAATTATGGGCAAAAATATAGGTATATCCGACAAATGCCACTCTTATCCGTACAATTCCTTAAGGGGAGTCAGGACAGCATATTCCCCTTGCACCCTTCTAGCAAGAGCAGAGACCTTGAGATGAGTTCCTAAGCATCTGAAGCTTCAGATGGCGTGGTCCCAGAAGAGCACATGACAGAATGCAGACTACAATAACGAAATCTTATGCTACTCCAATGCAAGGGTGGCCCACGTTCCTGGGGAAGGCATTTGGCTTGGCACTACCGTGTCGAGGCGTGTTTGGTTGGGAGAAAAGGCAAAGTATTTTCCAGATGTTCAACCCGATCAGATCGAGTATCTTGCAATGGTGCTCTGCTGAAGTCATGACCTTGCCAAACCGCCAATGGGTGCAGGGGAGAATCGGACTAGAGGTTGAGGTGGACTGGTGTGACGTGTTGGTCCATTCATGATCATTGACGTAACATAATAAATTGTTTAGATTTCTACTTCTGCTCTGCGACAAATGAAATTCTAAACCAAGCCATCGATAATTGAAGCAAGCACGTGTTTTATGCTTCTTTCCCTGTGCGGCCAGTGTAGGAAGATTTCGGTGACGAGAGTTGGATTATCTTATGGACGGCGTTGTATACTGGACGTGCCCACTCCCTAAGCCCATTGAAGCAGGCTAAAAGCAGGGCTATTTTTTATGCAATCAGGTTCACTGGGGTCAGGCTGGAGTTAACCTTAACCCTAACTCATTCTCTAAAACTTTAACCCAGATCAATCCTAATTTAATTCATTTTTTAAAACTTCAACCTTAATCCAACCTTAATTATAAAATGCAATTTGAGTTACAGTGGATTGAAGAAAGGTTGAGAAAAGTTAAACATGAATTAAAACTTAAAAACATCATAAAATTAAATCAAATAATTTTAAAATATTTCCAAATTTTGGTTAATCAATACAATAGCCTTAGATATTCTAACATAATTTTTTTAAAATTAATCCTAAAATATGCTTCTCATACCCGCACATGCAATGCTGTGTGATCTGAACTCTCGATCCATGCATAAATGAGTCGAGCATAAGGGCTATAAAAAGGTGACTTAGATAAAGACGATGGTCATCAAAGTCGTGTCGCTTAAAACTCCGGGCTCTCCTTCTTCCATCTCCTACATTTTATCTTTTATTCCTTGCACTCATCGCTGGCGAATAAGCAATTATTGCACACTCCTTTTTTTCCAGGTCGACGAGTCGAGAGAAGCCGGTATACGTCTCATTGAGTGAGGTCCAAGGTTCCTAGTTATTCTATCTTCGACCACCAACAGACAGAAATGACAAAAAATAAGCTGAAACATTGAAAACGGCACGACGCGACAAATGATCTGGCCGTGTAATTTTCCTTCCGCATGCCTCCTTTGCGATTGCCGACTTAATTAATGGTCTAATTCATTACTTTAAAGACTTTAATCTACTTTAGTGGATTCGATATTAATCAGAAGATGCGAGTGGTAGAGTTGACTTTGATGGCTAAATGGCTACTTTCTTTCTAAGCGGTGCATGGAATGGTAGATTGAGACTCAATTGGAAGACGGCATTCAAGCTCAGTTCCTTAAGAGCTCGTGGATTTGGAGGGATGACAACGACATCTTGCATTCGCAACGAAAGGGATGGAAGGAGCAGTTGCTGATGTGCAAATGATATAAAAATGCAGCCCTCAATAATTGTAAGGATTGTGTCCGCAGCCGCAGATCAACCACAAGACCAGCTAACACGTGTCCCAAATCATTGAATGTTGGAATGATTATTCGGGGATGACAGAGGAGCGGAGATTATTGTAGGGGAGATGTCCCATTCCTCGTCGCTTGAGGTGCCAAATCGATGAGAGAATAGTGTCTCGTGGCGAGTTCGTTTTGGCTGTAAACGAAGAATAAAACCGCGCTGGGACGGTCCGCATGTTACTGGATGCGGCGCGGGACGCGTGGCCTGCAAGCGAATGGCATCAGCCTCCCATGACCCTAGCCTAGCTTCGCGACAAAAAGTAAGAGCCGCCTCCGCAGAAAGGTGCGCACGCCCGCCACGCCGAGTGCGGCTGCGGCGGTGCGCACCCATGTGAACGGGCATCGATCTCAATCGGTCTAGCAATTGTTCTGAAGGTAAAGGGCAGAGCAGTAGGCTGTTATAGGCTTTGCGGTATATTGCGACATGCATATCTTGGGCCCTCTTTGGGTAAATTAAATAGGTAATTATAAATTTAATTAAACTAAATAATTAAAATAACTAATATACAAGAATTTTTGAAAAATCTCTCAATGTGAAAGGAAGAACCACTAGACTTAGTCCAGTCAAAAACTTTCACTATAAAATAATGAAATCACAAAGTATATTCTTCTTTAGTAAATAGTAGAGGATTCCAACATCGTTACGAGGATAGATCTCAACAAATCATCAAGAAATAACAATAATAGATCTCACCAAGCAGAATTAAAAACTGAATTAAAAAAAGTTGAAAATGTCTCTCCTAAATACTTGCTTGATGACTTGAAGGATATGAAGCTTGAAGAAGAAACATACAAAACCAGAAGCCATATGCCCTAAGAACAAACAACTGCATACCAAAAACTATACGTGAAAAGAGGTGTCACCACTTCTAAAATCGTAAGGGTTTTTTAACTTTAGTCATGCGTTGTGCGCATGGAAATTGGGGGGCCCACTCCACATGGGTATGCCTCCACATGGGAGGAAAAAAAAGTACCGCCCAACAATATATACGAAGGGTGATTTCCATAAGTGCCCTAAGTTTTTATTAAAGTACAAAGGAATAAATTTACTCTTCGTAGGCATGTCCTTAAGAAATTATTCTTTTGCCTTTTTTTTCTATCTCTATACTATACAGACCTCAGTCACGTTGACAATCATATCCATAAGAGAACTATAAAATATATTTTCACTTCCCTTTTTTTTGTCCCTCTTGTCCTTTGAGGTGGGGTAATTCATAATGAAAGCAGTGCATTTCCATGTTAAATGTTCTCAAATCTTAAAAAACAAAAAACATTTTACATTTCCATAAGAGATATTTGTGTTAATTAAAAGTTTTATCCTTTTTTTTAATGTCATAGGTAATTATTCTTGAAAAAGGTATTTTTGTTATTTAAAAGTCTTAACTTTATTTTCAATGTTATAGAGAATAGTTACAAATGACCACAATGTCAAAGGTATACATTAAAGATGAATAAAACCTTAATAGTACATTTGCAAATAGAAAATTTATGTTATGCAAGTACAATTGGATAAAAAATCAAGTAATTAAAACTCATAAACACCTATAAAAATTAAGTTATAAGATATATGATGAAATCTACCTATTAGGAAAACCTTGGTTTTAAGCCCTTATTTGGTATGATAAACTATATGATCATGGATCATATACACATATATACATCATAAATTATGATGCCCCACAGTGGGGGTAGTTGTCGCTAGGAGTGCAACTTGGGTTAAGTTAACTTGAACCCGCATGAACCTAAACCGACATTTTTTAGTGGTTTGGGTTGATGACAACCAAACCTGAATTCTAATTTGGGTTAACCCAAACCTGAAACTTGCCCAAATTGTATATTATTAGTTATAAAATTCAAAACTATATATTTTTTATTTCTTATAATTCATATTACATTATTTTTTTTTTTAAAATTTCTTTTGTGAAGCACAAATGACCTTCCAATCTCATATTATTCATATGATCCCTATCTCTATTCTTAGTGCAAACGTATTTTCCTCTAGTTAATCTTATCTCCTTAGTTTTGTCCTTATCTCAATATTCTTTTTGAAAATTTCCTTGGACCTAATTAGGTGCTACTTAAACTTATATTTTATTTAGCTACTTGATAAACTTATTATCTTAGTTGGATATGAAACTTTAGTTTGAAGTTGGATATGTAAATTTAAACATATGATGGATTAATTTTATTTCAATATTGTTGAATGTTGAAAATGAATAGTTATTTTTTTACTTATTCACGTAACCTGAATTCAACTCGAACTCGACCTACTAAATCTGGGTTAGGGTTCAGGTTTTAGAATTAGGGTTAGAGTTTAGATTTTGGACCTTGGGTTAGGGTTAGAGTTAACCACAACCCGATCTCGATTAACTAGAGTTGCGCCCTTTATTGCCACTACATGGACAATGACATGCATGTGGGCCAGTGCATTTGTCGCATATGACATACTTGTGAACAATGAGATTTAGCGACATGCATGAATTTAATGCAGCAATTAATTTAATTAGGTGGTAGCGAAAAACCTCCGCAATAAACTACCTGCATGGGCAACAGGGGAGGCAGCAAAAAGGGAAGGGTGAATGCTACTGTGAAAAGATCAGAGGCAAATAAGGAAGAAGGGAATTTTGTCTTCTTTTTGGATCATTATAACAAGTAAGTAGGATAGACCCCTTGTTGATTGTAGAATGTCAATCCATGAAATTGATATGATTATATTGTTGTCTATGTTATATTGGATGGAATGGATGTAAACTCTATCGCGTGATACAAGTGATTTTTGGGGTTGAATGCTACATGACTATCCATATGAGTTGTTACATGCAAATAAGACATTTTTAATTGAGTTTGGATAAATAAAAATGTTAATTTCTATGATGATATGCATGGTTTGTATTGAATCAAAACTGTTGAATATGTTTTGATACATATTTTTATGATCCATAAGAACTTTGGGGAATTTTGATATGAAATCATTATTTATTTAGTGACAGCTTTCTACTCATTAAAAATAAAATTTCATCAGATTTTCATGTATTTGAATGAATTTTCATATTACATATACATCTTGAAATGAGAAAATGACTTTCTCATTATGTAGAATGAATCATATGGTTGAAAATTCATGTAAGATACTATGAAATATTTCTATGAGATATGAACTATTGAATGTTTTTCTCATATTGGTGTTTACTTAGGGCTGTAGTCTTTGGGTTTGATTATTTTGTTTGGATGGTGAAATTGATGGTTTTTGGATTATGGAAATTTCATTAATTTTTGTATTTGTTGACCATAAATTTGCAAATGGACCACACTGAATGATTAGTGCATATCAATATCATCCCAAGTATAGATTCCCAGAAGTTCAAAAATTAAAAATTGTAAGAAAATTGGAATTTTTGAGAAAATTCGGTGTGTAAACAATGTTGTAAAGAGTATTTCGAATAGTATACATAAATAGTATATATGAATAGTGCACATGAATATTATTTGTGAATAATGCATATGAATAGTGTATATGAATAGTAGCTAGAGCTATAGTGAGCCCAATGTTGTGAGGGAGATGCACAGACGACCAAAAATAATTTTATGATTTCTAGACCCCACGATCTCTAATTTAGATGATAAAATAGAAAATTTTGGGGGTTTTGGATATTTTAAATCCAATGGAAGAATCCGATTATCTAGATAATAGTCAGATCATGAGTGTGATATCCTGCATTCAATGCAAGTGGTTAGTAGCGAACGTAAATGCGGACAGTTGGTGTAGCGACCCACTACGGTAAATCATAATCAATCTCTTAATCATATCACTAAGCATGATTAACTTGGGCCTAAACTGTAAATACTATGCCCACACACTTTTCTAAAGATCTTTTCATGTGTATGGGGGTGAAAATGACAATATAGCATACAAGACCTATAATATCAAAATAACACAAATATATCTTTACTTAGCAAGAAGTTCAGTATATCAAGTCGTATAATACATATCTCAAGTGTCATCATCAATGTACCAAAATATGTTCAAGTAGCTAAACATCATGTGCTCAACCTAGGCCTAACCTAAGTGTCCATCTACCCTTAGTGGGTCCCCGACTAAGTTTCAACCCCTGGTTGTGCTCTCTCGTCCATACTACCATCTAAAAAAAATGAACCAACATGAGTTCAGGCAAACTCAGTAAGTAGGCAGATAACAAAATATGGTAAAACAACTATAGTGCATGCATCTCATGCCATGCCATACTCAAACCATGTAACTATGCATGTGCAAATGCAACATAAACCATATGCATCATCCGCATTATCCTCATCATATCCATCATTTGGGGAATACATCCCTAACTAGGATTGCCTCAGCATTACACGCGCATCTCCTAGCGGATAGGTCATATCCTTATTTACCCTGGGAAAATCTTTCACCTCTGCTAGTAGATGGTCAGGTCACGGGGATGACATCTAGCACATTCCCCCTTATATCCCAATGGTTCACGATACTCTAGATCGTATGTTTTATTGGTCTCATCACAAGGTAGAAATAGCCTACAGTGCTAAATGCCTTCCACCTACCCCCAATGGTTGTACATCGTCCCTCCTGATTAGTAGTGGTAAGGTGTCCTACAAGTCTCGCTCCCTCCTTCATGCAATAGCAGTTCGTCACCAACTTGGTAACCATACTCAGCGTCTACTCTTGCCTCCCAGCGATAGGGACCAACACAATCACACGAGGGCTTAATAACCACACCCATCCATCACACAGGGTTCAATAGCCTCACCCATCCATCTCACCTCTAATATCACATGGGGGCTCAACAGCCTCACCCACCTATGATACCAAATATCTAACTTAGACGACACGTAGTCCAACCTGTCAATCACAATATATATCCATAACACGGGAGAGTCCATCACACAAGTGTGCCCCTAGCACGCTACCCATCTCCCAACCAATCATGCACACATATACCATACCATGTCATGCGTGCTCCTGCCTAGGTGACATGCATACCATAATATGCTCATGCCTTAGAATTTCATAATAAGTTCCAAAATCATGCATGTTATCCACCAAATCATGTTCCAACATTTGCAATGCCAAATCATCATAAAATAGGATTAATAGAAATTTTATTTGCAAATATCAAACTCAAAACACGGTGCCCATATGCACACCATTATCAAACATGCCTTTAAAATCATTTTTCAAATGAAAAACCAACTTACCTGTTGTCTTCTATGTTCTATCATTACCTAGCAATCCACGCCACATCAACACGCACTTGTTCGGTGTCTACATGGAATAAGATTATTAATTAATTTTTATTAATTATAATTATCCTTCATTCAATCTATTCATTTATTTATTTATCTTCCAAGCCATCCACCTCATTGTATATCTATAGTTTCCATGTACATCTTATAATATCTATGTACATCATGTAAATTTTTGGGCATGTGTACCACATCCAAATACATAACATTTTCTTCATTAAATTTTATCTAATCATCATAAAATCATCATATGATTAGATAATAAGTTGCGTCATTATAATTTTTTTTTTATATAAAATATGGACATCAATTTTTTGTTAGAATTCTAAATAGGGTATATATCCTATTCATGGACTTTTTTGATTGGTTTGTAGGGCTCATATTGAATTAGGGTTAAAGATAAAAAGTTCCCCACATAATGTATATCACGTGTACAAATTTTTAGGTCATTTGGATTCCATTTACTATACTTTACATATTTTATACTACATTATAGTAATTCTGATATTTTAGCATGAATTAAATAACCCTTCGTGAAGTCACTGTTCATGGCCTAGTTTGAAAACTTTATGTGGCTCATCTTGATGAGAGATCGAATAAAAAATATTCATCATATAATGAGGATTCTGCTTTTTAATTTTCATGATTTTTGGGCAATAATTACCATTTTATTCATATTTTATAGTACAAGATACATAATCTAGAAAATTTAAAATTTTTAGAAAGTAACGCATTTTCATCACATATTTTCATGTGTTTTCACTACCCTTAATCAAAATTAGACTTCATTAATATTTTATCATACTTAAACCTTATTTCATTGCCCAAAAGGTTTCACATTAACATCCCTTAAGCATGACTTTTTTCATCATAAAAAAAATCAAGTTATTTTCATTATATCATTTTAGCATCCAAACCGTCCAGCATTTTGGCTCATCTTCATCAGAATTATTTATTTTTATTTTGGGTCATCCATCATGATCAACTCATGGATTTATTGTACATTTGATGAGATATCTAATGACATAAGAAGATTCGTTTATTTAATATGATTTCAATCAAATTTCTCTAACATGTACATCATGTAAATCAATAATGCATTATATCATTTGTTTGGTCTTTTATCTTGGGGTGGACTACACGAATTTAATCCCTAATTTGGGGTAATTAAATCATGTTCCAAGGTCTTAATAATCATTCTAAATAGTGGCCCCAACTATTGCATAAAAATCATCCAATTTCAATGGTTGGATCATGTGATTTTCAAAGGAATTGATGATCCAATTCATGGGGTTTTTGATCTAGATTTTTCCCATCTTGTGATCAACAATGGGTGATTTAAGGGTCAAGATCAAAGAAATTTGATGAAAAATAATAGCCAAAAATCTATTCTCAAGGGTCCAAGGATTAATAGTCCAAATGGCTTCATCTTGATGATCCACGCCAATAATCCTACATGCATTTCATCCCTCTTACTCCTCCATCAAAAGCCCCTTATATCCAGATTATTTGGCCCCAAATTTGTGCTAATTTTCATCAAGAGGATGAGGGATACCAACCTAGTTATGAGGCTTGAGAGATAGCTTTCTCTTTTGAGGGCTTGGATCATTCTTCTAATGGCTTGGATGGTCCCATGGACATGAGCTTCAAGAAGAAGGATATGAAGCTTGAAAGAGAATGGAGTGAAATGAGAGAGATGAGGCTTTTCTCATGAACTTAAGTGTGGGAGAAGGGGGGTGGGGTGTTTTGCATTCTTGCCACTTGGCAAAGTGCACGCATCTTTTGTCTTTTTCTCTCTACTCCTCATCTCCACCATTCATGATTCTCCATCACAAATTTTGATCAAATTGTCCCCAAATAATTAATCCAACTTCATTTTCATAAAATTAATATTTTTTAAGAATTATGAAAAAAATCATCGTTTAACCCCTTTTTCGATTTTCTTAAGAACCAATTTTCTATTTTAATAAGTATATAATTAATTTGATAATCCTCTAAACCATCTCAAGTCTTGGGAAATCATATCTCCCCTCTTAATTAGGTCCTCAAA
>JAYJMB010001262.1:0-16890 GCA_036873735.1 Pouteria campechiana
AACACAATTGCATAAGAACAACAAATATCTAAGTATAAAAAGGTATCTTATGAGTGAATGAAATCCACTCATCAGTGGTGAGCTCAAGAAAACCATCATTGTATAAGGTAGTTGGTAAGCTTGGAAACCAACAAGTTTGTTGGTCAGCTTGGAAACTAACAAGTTTGTTGGTCAGCTTGGAAACTAACAATTATAGGGTTTCTAGTAAGCTCTTAGGAAAACTAGGTTGTGTTTCCATAGGTTATAGTGGAACCTAAGGTTAGGGAAACCTTAGAGAGTGGAGTAGGAAAGGTTGCCCGAATCACTATAAAAAATTATGTCTCTTGTGTGATTACTTTACTTTCCTTGCACTTTATTACTTTATTATTTATTTCATATTGCATTGTACACAAGTACGAAAAGAGGGAAATTTATCTAACAGGGATTTAGCAAAAAATTTTTAAAACCCAATTCACTCCTCCCCTCTTAGGTTAAGCTAGCCTATAGGTACCAACAATAAGAATACAAGAATTATAGTTGTTTGGCCCCCTTGGTACCTACTCCACTCTACAAGTTATCCCTAACCCTGGGTTCCACTATAACCATATGAAATCACACCTCCCTTAGTTTTTAGAGATTACCAAAAAATCATACAACCTGGTTTCCCACGAGCTAACTAAAAACTCATATACACTAGTTTTCCTTTGAGCTCACCAACAACTCATACACTAACTAGTTTCCAGAGCTAAGTAGCAACTCCCCATTTCAAATAAAAAAGTGTACAGATAAACTATCTCAAATGATAAGCTCATAATATACCATGTTTTAATGCCTAAATTCACATATATTTTGGATCCTCTTTTGATGTAAATTTAGTAGTTTATAAGCACATTCCAATAAATTTGTACTTAATTTGGTTATTACTTGAAGAGAATTCTATTTTGATTTATTATGTCTATTTGAAAATAATTATGTGCAAGAAATGAAAGAAAATATGGAAGACATCAAGGTGGTGAAAGGAGCAAAACAAGTGATTGAAAAATGAAGATTCAAAAGCAGTGAAATATTAATGTTAGAAACTCCAAAGGTAACTTCAGAAGTATATAAGAAATTCTGAAGGTAACTTTAGAAGTTTGTAAGAAATTCTAAAATAGACTTACACAAGTGTTGGGCAGTCAGAGAGTTGAGAATCATGACATCTAATGTGATGAAACCTTGATGTTACTTGGAGGCCATTTTGAGTATAGATTGAGACAAATTGAGCTCAAGTGTTAAACATAGAAGTTTTATCTCTTAAAGTTATACATCCAAAAAATCAAGAATCATAGGATTTGGATTTGAAATATGGAAGTTATAGCTAAAACATATCAACTATCTTAGACTTCATTCCCACTGACAGAAATTTCTGATGTGCCGAAAATGGTATCGCTTATAGTTCTATTTTGGCATATTTTTGAGGATGATTTGTAAATTATATTCAACATGAAAGTTATATGTATTGAATTTATATCTGTAATATATCAATAATGACATGATTTTCATTTTAAACGAGAAAGTTATATAAAAAATAGTGGCCATGAGAATTTCTGATACATTAACTCTAGAAGTTATCAAAAGGCATCACTTATGAGCTTAGATGAATCCTGATAGAGGCTGATTCAAAAAACGTTATCAACATGAAAGATGTAGTACTTAAAATTATCTATCTAATGAGCTAAGAATCACATAATTTTGAGTTCATATGAAAACATTGTGATCAAAATACTAAAACTTCTCTAGAATTTTTGAAATTCTGAAAGGGTTTTGAAGATTGAAATATTAATGTCAGAAATTCTAAAGCTCAAAATATAAAAGTCAAAAATTCTAAAGAACTTCCAAAGCTAAATCTTCAAAATTTATGAAGTAGTTTAACAAGAAAAATTTTTCTAAAAATTTTGAAAGATTTTTCAGCATCAACTTTTATAATTAAGTTTGAAGATTTTAGAGTGTTTTAGAGGGACGAAATTGTACATAGAAGTTGGGTGTTGTAGCACCTATTGGTCTTAGAATTTTTAGAATTGTAAATTATTTTAAAATGCACAAATTGAGTTATTTTTAGAAGGTAATTTCCATCCGTCAGATGCTGCAAATCTTAGAGTCTGAGACATGCAGATTGTTAAATTATTATTGGAAGTTGATTTTTAGGTGCAAGATATTGCAATTTTTTGAACCCAGGATATGCAAAAACTCAGTTATTTTTAGAGCTTCTAATTTTATGCACTGTAATGTTTTAAAAGTTATATTTTTGTGGGGAAATATTGAGTAATTATTGGAAGAGAATCTCTGTGTAGAGGCATTGCAGTTTGTGGAGGAGTTCTATTAAAACCCTACTACTTTAGTTATTTAAGGACATCTAGGATGAATATAGCTTGGCAGAGAGAGTTGGAGGAGGAGAAGAACTTAGAGCAAGCAAATCTTTGGAGAAAGCTACTACAACTTTCATATTTTATTTTTGTTTTCTTTATAGTTCACTATTGTTTTTGAATCAACATTAAAACTTGGATTATGATGATATTTGTCAATTATTTAGCTGGTTTTAATTCAAATATGATGTTCTAAATTTCTTTTATCTAGGGTTAAATTGATCATAGTAATGAAGCTTGTGTTGATGTTTGTTTTTTTAGTTAAATTATCTTCTTCCTCATTGTTTCTTCTTTTCTAAGCTTAATACGTGTATGTGCATAGCTACCATGTGCATGAATTGGGATTCTTAATTTATACTCGAGAGAGGTGAATTAGGAATAGACACTTCAATTGAAGAACATATGATGCAATGAAGTCTAGAGTTAGCCATTGTACATGTATAATTTATGCGAGTATGGCCTTGTGAGTGCATATATTACACATGAATGCCTAAGCTTAATGGGTTTATTGATTTGGATTTGCATGGAGACATAGTAGGCAAATTCAATTGATACACCTACCATATAACTTGAGAAAGGGTGTTAGATACTTTAGTGCATCTGATTCATAATGAGAGGAATGATAATTCACTGAATGCAATTCATCAATACAAGTGGATTTGCTAGGTGAATTTGAATCCCTAGATATTTCATCTATTGATATTGATATTTCATCTTTTGTTCTTACTACTTATTAACTTCATTATTCTATTTAGATTTAGTTTTATAATAACTGTTGTAATTCATTTAATCAAATAATACTAATTTGATATAAGTTTGGTACTTAGTATGTGACAACGTACTTCCTTGTGGGAACGATACTCAACTTACCCCATCTATATTACTTGTGATGGTGTATGCTTGCACAAGAGCCAATAGGTTTTTGGCACCATTGTTGGGGAAGGTAGTGAGTTATACATTAATATCAATATTAATCAAGGTTCATATTACTTTGCTTTTTCTTTTTTGCTTAGTACTATTTTATATGTGTAGTTTAATTCTTTATTATTGTTTGTTTTGAATTCTAGATATAATTTGTTTCTATTATTTTTACAGAAAGTAGTGTATGGTATGAAGTCAACAAGTCAATCTAGTTGAGTTTGACCTTAAAACTGATCATACTTATAGAAGAAGACTGAGAGAACAATCAATTCTAACTAAAAAGATGGAAGAAGCAAGTGTTGCTAGAGCAACTGTAGCTAAAAATTCACATAGGATTTTGAGAGATTATACTACTCTAACTATTTGGGGACAAACATCATGCATAAGAAGACCTATAGCTTAAGCAAATAATTTTGAGAATAAGGCATCTCTTATTCATATGCTTCACCAATCTGTGCAAATCAATGAACTTCAAAGCCATGCTCCAAAAAGCCACTTAAATGCTTTTCTTGAAATCTATGATACAATCAAATACAATTAAGTCATTGATGATGCAATCAGGTTGAGATTATTTTCATTTTCTCTAAAGGAAAAAGCTAAAAGTTGGCTTTCTTCTCTTCCTACAATCTCAATCACCACTTGCGATGCTATGGCATAGAAGTTCCTAGGTAAGTTATTGCCTCCTTCAAAATCTGCTAAGATGCATAACAATATTACAACTTTCATGCATATAGATAATGAATCACTATATAAGGCATGGGAGAGATTTAAAGACTTGCTGAGGAGATGCCTATATCATGGACTACCCATATGGATATAAGTACAAACTTTTTATAATGGGACTAGTCCAAATTTTTGTTCTATGATTGATGTAGCTATAAGTAGATCATTGAATAACAAAATAATAGAAGAAGCTTACAAACTATTAGACAAAATGGCATCAAACATTTATTAGTGGACTGAAAGGCTATCTATGAGGAGACTAGTTGGAGTACATGAAGTGGATGGTCTCACTACACTTCTTGCATAGTTCAAAGCATTGAACAGGAAGATAGACAACATGAATGCTTTAGCAATGAAAATTCAGAGAGTGACATGTGATTTTTGTGGTGGATGACATGCTAGCATGGATTGTTTGGTAGGTAATACTTTTACACAATCTAGTGAGAATGCTAACTTTGTTGGTAATTTCAATAGGAAGCAGAATAATTCCTACAACAACACTTACAATCTAGGGTGGCAAAATCATCCAAATTTCTCATGGAGCAATCAAAATATAGTAAGGCCACTACCAGGGTTCAAGCAACTAGAAGAGAGAAAATCTAATCTAGATGAGATTGTTAATAAATTTGTTAGCAGTACTCAAAACTTCATGAACAAGACTCAAGAATTCATGAATGACACAAACATGAAGTTCCAAAATCAAGAGTCCTTAATCAAAAATCTAGAGATGTAGGTAGGACAACTAGCTCCCAAAGAAAGAGAAGAGGAAGTAATTAAGCAACCACAAGAGGCAAGAAAAAGCATACTTTTTTTAGACAATCCCAAGCCATATGTACCTCTAATTCCTTATCCACAAAGACTTCAACAACATAAGATGGATCAGTAGTTTTCTAAATTTCTAGGTGTATTTAAAAAACTACATATTAGCATTCCTTTTGTAGATGCCCAGCTATGCAAAATTTCTGAAGGAGATCTTAAAAAATAAAAGGAAATTGGAGGAATATGGAACTATCAAATTGAATAAAGAATGCTCAGCTATCCTATAGAACAAGATTCCACAAAATATGAATAGAACAAGCTTCCACAAAAGATGAAGGATCTAGGGAGTTTCACTATCCCTCGCACTATTGGTGATTCTTATTTTGAAAAGGCATTGTGCGATTTGGGTGCAAGCATTAACTTAATGCCTTATTCTATTTTCAGAAAATTAGGACTGGAAGATGTGAAAGAAACTAGTGTCATTGTAGCTAGATGATTGTTCAATCAAACATCCAAGGGGTATTGTGGAAGACTTGTTGGTAAAGGTTGATAAGTTCATTTTTCCTGCTGATTTCGTAGTTTTGGACATCAAAGAAGATAGGGAGGTACCACTTATCATGGGTAGACCCTTCCTAGCAATAGGAAAAACTCTTATTAATGTTCAACAGGGAAAATTAATTCTTAGAGCTCAAGATGATCAAGTCATCTTTAATGTTTTTGAAGCAATGAAATATCCTTTGGATGCTAATTCTTGTTTTGCAGTTGAATCTATTAACAAGTTGGTGAACAAATGTGTTTAGAAAAATGCTGTTGAAGATCCACTTGAAGCATGCTTGACTCAACCAAGCAACAAATAAATTGAGAGAGAGGATGTAGAGGATTGTGAAAAGTTTATGGAGGCAAACCACCCTATTCAAAGCAACAGTCACCAAGATTTTGAGGAGCTAGGACAAATCTATAAAAAGCTAAAGGCATCTATTGAAGAGTCACATATTCTTGAACTCAAACCTTTACCTTCTCATTTAAAATATGCTTATTTAGATGAAGTTTCTTCTCTGCTAGTGATTATTTCTTCTTCTTTAATAGATATGATGGAAGAGAAACTACTAAGAATATTAAGAAAGCATAAGAGCGTAAATGGACAGAAACTTGCAGACATCAAAGAAATCAACCCTTCACTATGCATGCATAAAATTCTAATGGAGAAGCAATAGAAACCTACCATCCAACCTCAGAGGCGTTTGAACCCAAAGATGCAAGAAGTGGTGAAAGCAAAGGTGATCAAGTTACTTGATGTAGGAATCATATACCCTATTTCTAATAGCCTATAGGCGAGTCCAATATAAGTTGTACTAAAGAAGGGAGGTATGACTATTCAGAAAAATGACAATAAAGAATTGATTCCAACTAGAACAGTCACTGAATAATGTGTGTGTATTGATTATAAAAAATTGAATGATGCCACTAGAAAATATCACTTTCTTTTATCATTTACTGATTAGATGTTGGAAAGACTTGCAAGACATGAATTCTCTTACTTTTTGAATGGTTACTCAGGTTATAATCAGATTCCCATTTCCCCAGAAGATCAAGAGAAAACCACCTTCACTTGTCCCTATAGTACTTTTTCTTTTGGAAGAATGCTCTTTGGTCTTTACAATGCACCAACCATTTTTCAGAGATGTATGATGGCCATTTTTTTGATATGGTTGAGGAATATATTGAGATTTTCATGGATAATTTTTCTATTTTTGGCTCATCATTTGATTCATGTTTGCATAATTTAGCTTTGGTGTTGCAAAGATGTGAGGAGACTAACCTTATTCTGAATTGAGAGAAGTACCATTTTATGGTGTAGGAAGGGATAGTTCTTGGATATAAGATTCTAGAAAAAGGAAAAGAAGTTGATTATGCCAAAGTGGAGGTCATTGAAAACTTGCCTCCAACCACATTTGTTAAACTTGTCAGAGGATTTCTGGGGCATTTAAGGTTTTATAGATGGTTTATCAAGGACTTTTTAAAAATTGCTAAACCTCTCTCTAGTCTCTTAGTTAAGGATGTACCATTTAACTTTTTAGATGATTGCTTACAAGCCTTTAACACTTTAAAGTATAAATTGGTTTCGACACCAATCATGGCAGCACTAGAGTGGGATCTACCTTTTGAGCTAATGTGTGATGCAAGTGATATTGCCATAAGATATATCTTAGGACAATGAAAAGGGAGAAATTTTCAAACCATTTACTATACTATTAGGATCTTATCAGAAGCTCAATTGAATTATTCAACAACAGAAAAAGAAGTTTTGGCAGTGGTTTTTGCTTTTGATAAATTTCATTCTTACTTGATAGGTTCAAAAGTGATTGTTTATTCTGATCATTCAACTTTCAAATATTTGCTTGCAAAGAAAGAAGCAAAGCCTAGATTGATTAGGTGGATTCTCTTGTTGTATAAATTTGATTTAGAGATCAAGGATAAGAAGGGCACTGAGAATCTAATTGCAGATCACTTTTCTAGAATTCCAACTGCAAAAGAGGAGGAAACTCCAATTCTAGAAGAATTCCTTGATGAGCATATATTTCATGTCAACTCCACACAAATACAATACTATTGTTTGCTAATTTTGTGAATTATTTGGCAAGTAATGTTCTACCCCCTGACATGTCATATCAATAGAAGAAAAAATTCTTTTCTGATGTTGAACATTATCTTTAGGAATAACCTTTTTTGTTAAAGTTAGTGCAAACCAAGTGATAAGGAGATGCATATTAGAGGAGGAAATGGTAAGTATTCTATAACATTATTACGATGGAGAGGCAGGTGGGCATTTTAGTTCCATCAAAACTACAGCTAAGGTTTTGCAATCTAGTTTTTATTGACTAACAATTTTCAAAGATGCACACACCCATCTACTTTCATGTGATAGATGTTAGAGAATGAGAAATATCTTTAGGAGAAATGGGATGCCTTTAAACAATATTCTTGTTCGTGAATTATTTGATGCTTGGGGTATTAATTTCATGGGATCGTTTCCCTCTTTTTTTGGCCCTAAGTACATTTTGGTAACTATAGAGTATGTATCTAAATGGGTAGAAGCTGCAAAAATGCCAACAAATGATGCTCAAGTAGTGATCAATTTCTTGGAAAAAAAAACATTTTTACCAGATTTGGCACTCCTAGAGCAATCATCAGTGATAGGGAAACACATTTTTACAATAATTAGTTCAATGCACTTCTTCATATATATGGATTCACACATAAGATTGCAACTTCCTATCATCCTCAGACTAGTGGACAAGTAGAAATTTCAAATAGGGAAATCAAAAGAATTTTGGAGAAAATTGTGAATGCTTCTAGGAAAGATTGGTCAAAAAAACTTGATGATGCACTTTGGGCCTACAGGACGGCATTTAAAACACCCATTGGGATGTTTCCTTTTAGGCTAGTGTTTGGAAAGGTTTGTCATTTGCCTGTGGAATTAGAACATGGAGCACACTGGGCACTAAAATTTTTGAATTTTGATAGGCAACTTATTATAGAAAAGATTGCTATAATTGAATGATCTAGATGAAATTCATAATGAGGCTTATGAGAATTCCAAGATATGCAAAGAGAGTACAAAGAATGGCTTGATAAGCACATTTTAAGAAGAGAGTTTGAAATTGGTCTAAAATTGTTATTTTATAACTCTTGCCTTACATTGTTTCCTAGTAAGTTATAATCCAGATGGTCAGGTCCTTTCACTATCACTAGGATATTGCCCTTTGGGACAATTGAAGTTACTCATGATACCGAGTTAACATTTAAAGTGAATGGTGAGCACCTAAACCCATATTTTGAAGGAAAATTTGACAAGTAGAAGTCCACATTGAACCAGAAAGAACCAACTTAAAGAAAGACATAATCAAGCTGAAAACTATAAATCAGAATTACTTCCATCCCATATCTTTTAGGGTTTTTAGTCTAGCTTAGTTTTGTTTTATTTTTCTTTTTGTTTAGATTTGTTTTGTGCTTTCTTGATTTCAAAAAATTTTGTCTTGCATCCATCAATAGTTTGATCAACTTTTGTCCACTAGTAAAGGAAAATGATACACTTCAAAGGAGAAAGTTCAACTTAGCAGAAATAGACAAATAGCGCATAGTAGGACCATGATAAAACTACATCACTCCATTCAGGAAAGCGCTCAATCTTAAGTTTTTTTTCATTCTTTAACATTGAGAATAATGTTCAGTTTAAGTTTGGGGGTATATTTGAAGACTTTCATTGAGTTTTGGGGGGCAAATTTTTTTTAAAAAAATTTAGGTATACTTTTTCAATGAGCTTTAGTTTTTGAATTAGCTAAGAAAATCCATGAGCAATTATGCAAATTTTTTAAACATTGAAATTGAGTAGGATTCTCTCTTGATGGTCAAATAACATAGGCTTAGTGTTTTATTGCTATTACACATGATTTAGAAGGAAAGATAGATGCTATCTTGTGATAAATCTTTCTTTTTCGTGAATGATGATTTTTTAGCACATTATTTTATGACCATGTGAAGTTTATGTTGATTATTTGATGATTTTGTGAATTTATTGACATATTTTGATTGTAAATTTAGTGACATATTTTGATTAACATTGACATGCTAGATAACATGTTTACTTCAAAATTATTTAGGCATTTTCTTTGATTAGTTTGAGCCTTTCAAGCTAACCTATTACATCATATCACTAGTATTCCTGTTGAGCCTTATTAAAAGAATGGCATACTGAAAGCATGTGAAAGACCACCATTTGATTTTCTTTCTTTAGCCTCATCATCGAAACTTATTCAACCTAAAAAACCATGCTTGACCTCTAAGAGATATATTCTATGCATATGATTGTTAGAGAGGTATGAGTGAAGCAAAAGAAATTAAGTTTAGGGGAATTGAAAAGAAGAATGCCAAAATAAAGAAAAATGACAAAAAAAAGAATCAATGAGGATTTGTCCTTTAATTAGGGGGAAAGAACTCAAAAGAAAACATGTTTGGGGGTGTGGTAGTAATGCAACCCATAAAAATAGAAAGAACCCCAAATAATAAGTCAAGAGAGTGAATATTCATGTGTAACTTATTTATGATCTCTTACTTTATGAATCCTCATTCCTTTTCTTTCTTAGCTAAACCTAAGGCCCTATTACTAGCTTAATAAAGACCTATTAATCCAAGTGGATAGAGTTATCTACATTAGTGGAGAGGGATTATGAAAAGCAAGCTTATGGAATGTTTTATGAAAATCATTAGAATCACTGAATTGCATATTATTGATTGAAAGGCATGTATGTAACATGAGATTGACAAAGTACACACACACACACACACATTATCACTTTACAAAGGGATTGATGAAGTATGAGTTTCATGAGATTACATGGCAAGTGTTTTGAATGAGTTTTAAATCATGTGTATATGTGCAATTTGTCTAGTATGTTTTTGATTGATTAAGAGAGCCTATCCTAACTATTTAATTAGTTGGTTACTATTTTGCTTGAGGATGATCAAAAGCTAAGTTTGCAGATATTTGATGAGCTCATAATATACCATGTTTTAATGCCTAAATTCGCATATGTTTTGGATCCTCTTTTGATATAAATTTAGTGGTTTATAAGCAAATTTTAGTAAATCTATACTTAATTTGGTTATTACTTGAAGTGAATTTTATGTTGGTTTATTATGTCTATTTGAAGATAATTAATTGCAAGAAATGAAAGAAAATATGGAAGACATCAAGGTGGAGAAAGGAGCAAAACAATGGAGTTTTGATAATGAATAAGTGACTAAAAATTGAAGATTCAAAAGCAATGAAATATTAATGTCAGAAATTCTAAAGGCAACTTCAAAAGTATGTAAGAAATTCTAAAGGTAACTTTAGAAGTATGTCAGAAATTCTAAAATTGACTTACACAAGTGTTGGGTAGTCATTGAGCATTGCGGCATCCAAATCAGAAGCTGCAGCATCTAATGTGATGAAACCTAACATTACTTAAAGGCCATATTGAGTCTAGATTAAGATGAATTCAGATCAAGTGTTCAACATAGAATATTCCTTGAAGTTCTCTATCCAAAAAATCAAGAATCATAGGATTTGGAGTTAAAATATGGAAGTTATGGCCAAAACATTGCA
This sequence comes from Pouteria campechiana, assembly GCA_036873735.1. Lineage (NCBI taxonomy): Eukaryota > Viridiplantae > Streptophyta > Magnoliopsida > Ericales > Sapotaceae > Pouteria > Pouteria campechiana. The sequence goes on from JAYJMB010001262.1 coordinate 10,933, forward strand.
ACCATCTTAGACTTTATTATCACTGATAGAAATTTCTGATGTGCAGAAAATGGTATCACTTGTGGTCTAATTTTGGCATATTTTGAGGATAATTTGAAAATTATGTTCAACATGACAGTTGTATATATCAAAGTTATGTTTATAATGCATTAATAATCACATGATTTTAAGTTTAAATGAGAAAGTTATATCCAAAACATTGCCTGTCAAAACTTCTGATACATTAACTCCAAAAGTTATCAAAAGACATCATCTGTGAGCTCAGACGACTTATGATAGAGGATGATTCAGAAAACATTATCAACATGAAAGATGTATCTCTTAAAATTATCTATTTAATGGGCTAAGAATCACATAATTCTGAGTTCATATGAAAAAGTTAGGATCAAAATACTAAAACTACTCTAGATTATCAAAAATTCTGAAGCTTGAAATATTAATGTCAGAAATTCTAAAGAACTTTTGAAGCTCAAAATATTAATCTCAAAAATTCTAAAGAACTTCTAAAGCTTGATCTTTAGAATTTCTAAAGTAACTCAATAAGAAAGAAATTTCAAAAAGATTTTTCAGCAGTAACTTTAAGAAGTTTGAAGATTTTAGAGTGTTTCAGAGGGATGAAATCGCAGATAAAAGTTGGATGTTGTAGCACTTGTTGGTCTTAGAAATTGTAGAATTGAAAATTATTTTGAAGTAAATAATTTGAGTTATTTTTAGAAGCTAATTTCCATGCGTTAGATGCTACAAATCTTAGAGTCTGAGACATGCAAATTGTGAAGTTATTATTGGAAGTTAATTTTTAGGCACAAAATATTACAATGTTTAAAACCCAGGATGTGCAGAAACTCAATTATTTTTAGAACTTCTATTTTTATACACTACAATATTTTGGAAGCTATATTTTTGTGAGGAAATATTGAGTTATTATTTGAAGAAGATCTCTATATGTAGAGGCATTGCCGTTCATGGAGGAGTTCTACTAAAGCCCTGCTGCTTTGGTTATTTAAGGACATCCAAGATGAACACAGTTTGGCAGAGAGAGTTGAACAAGGAGAACAGCTTAGAGCAAGGAGATCTTTGGAAAAGTTGCTATAACTTTCATATCTTATTGTTGTTTTCTTTGCAGTTCATCTATTATTTTGAATCAACATTCAAACTTGGATTATGATGATGTTTATCAATTACACAATTGGTTTTAATTCAAATATGATCTAAATTTATTTAATCTAAGGTTAAATGGATCCTAGTAATCAAGCTTGTGTTGATGTTTGATTTTTTTAGTTAAATTATCTTCTTCCGCATTGTTTCTTCTTTTCTAAGCTTAATATGTGTATGTGCTTAGCTACCATACACATGAACTGAGATTGTTAATTTATACTTGAGAGAGGTGAATTAGGAATAAACTCTTAAATTGAAGAAAATATGATGCAATGAAATTCTAGAGATAACCACTGTACATGTGCAATCCGTGTGCGTATGACCTTATGAGTGTATAGATTACACATGGATCCTAAGCTTAATGAGTTTATTGATTTGGATATGCATGGAGACATAGTAGGTAACGTCAATAGAAACACCTACCATATCACTTGAGAAAGGGTGGTAGATACTTTGGTGCATATGATTGATAATGAGATGAATGATAATTCACTCAATGCAATTCATCAATACAAGTGAATTTGCTAAGTGAAGTTTAGTCCCTAGATATTTCATCTATTGATATTTCTTCTTTTGCTCTTACTATTTGTTAACTTCATTATTCTATTTAGATTTTGTTTTATACAAATTGTTGCAATTAATTCAATCAAATAATACTAATTTGATATAAGTTTGGTACTTAGTGTGTGATAACATACTTCCTCATGGGAAAAATACTCAAGTCACCTCATCTATATTACTTGTGATCGTGTATAGTTGCACTAGAGCGAACATCTAACTATGCCTAAATGTATACACAATTAAATCTCTAATGTAGGATATACAATGAATGCATTACAGTGATTTCATTATCCTCTGAAGTGAAAAGATGCAGAATGTTGAAGCTTGTTGGAGCAATTACACTTCGGAGACTTGAGTTTCTATGATTGATTTGTGTTTAATCCACTCAAGTGTATTTTCTTCTTCATTGAAACTTCTATTTATAAGTTTCGAATCCATTCTAGCCATTGTGGCCTTTTTTGTATGATTTTAGACAATTTTAGATTGCATTTTTAACACTCAATGCAATTTGCCTTGCAAGAAAGCTTCAGACCCTCTAAAGGTTGTGTTTACCATTGTAGCACTAAGTTCAAAACATCTGAAGTAAGTTTTTGCACCTTTGAACTTCCTCCAAAAGTTTGATGGTCCCAACCACCATTAACGATTACATTTCTAAAACTTTTGAAGGTTGGGGTGCAACCTTTGAAAATTCAGAATGCATTATTTGAATCTGTGAGCCTCTAAGGCTATCTCTAAACTCTGAATGTGTCCTCTGAAAGTAACATAACTTCTGAAGCTTTCTTGACTTTGAATACATCCTACTTTGGACCTCTAAAGCTTCGTTTGAACCTCTAAATGCTTCCTTTGGAACTTCTTCTTCCTTCTAAACATTCCTCTGAAGCTTCTACTTCTTCTTCTAAAGGTTCTTGTTCCTTCTAAATTTAGAATACAAACTTCTTGACATAATTTTGGAACTTCTGAAAATTCTTCTAAAGCCTTTAAAAGTCCCTCTAAATACTTTTGCATCCTTTGAAAGGTTCTTTTGAATTCAAAAATTAGCACTATATCATTAGTATTAATTCAAGTCATTAAATAAGTTTTATTAATCATCAAAACCAAACATACAAACTCAACACCCGTTTTCTTATGATGACAAAACTTGATGACTTGTACTAATAAAAACATGCTAATGAACTAAGGTAAACTCCCCCTAAGTAACTTATATAGTGAATGAATGGTAGTTTATTTTGTTTTAGCTCATTATGCCAAGATTATTCCTCTTGTTTGTGCAAAAAATTTTACAAAGTTCAGTTCTCCTTCTCCCCCTCTTTACATCATTTTCCTCAAAATGATGGTATTACATCATAATCCTCCACTTGGTTGCCCCTACTTGATGTCATTAACTTTGCCTATTAGAAACTTAGAATGAAGTAGTACATAATGGCTAGAGATATGGAATCTTAGAAGGCCATAGTAGTGGGAGTAAACCTTCCAACTGAGAGCATTGGTGCTTGTACCAAACACAAGACCACAAATGTCCAAAACAATGCAAAGATAATGAACTCTTTATTTTATGCCTTGTTAGCAACTAAGTTTGATAGAGTATCATCATGTACCATAGTCAAGGATATTTAGGATAAATTAGTATCAATCTATGAAGGTTTCTCCACTAGGAGGAGCATTCTTATCGGAGAGCTAGAAAGCTTAAGGAGAAAGCATATCCAAAATGTATGCTAGATTTTCTAAAAACTAATCCTCTTAAAGGTCTAGAGAAAGAAATCTCAAATTCTACATAGGTTATGAAGATTCCAAAAGAACTCCCTAAATCTTGGAATCAAAGGATTACTATAATAGAAGAAGGTAAAAATTTGGATGTGCTCAAAGTGGATGATCCAGTTATCTAATTGATGTCTCATGAGTTAAAGAGAAGAGCCAGTCAAACAAAAGAAAACTATGGCTCTCAAGGCCACAAAAGAAAGAAGTAGTGAGTCAAACTTAAAAACAAAGGATGAAGTGGCCATGTTGGTAAGAAATTTTAGAAATTTCGAAGTAACTAAGCCAGCAACTATAGAAGGCAACCCAAAATTGATGAGAAGAAAAGAAGAGAAAGAAAAAGGAAAATCCCCAAATGTTTCAAGTGTGGAGGAGTTGGACACATGATTGCTATGTGTCCAATGAAGAGAGAGTAGACAACAATGAAAATGAAGAAAGGAGAGAAAAAGATAAGAAAGAAACAAAATTTGGAAGACCCTCCTAAAATATAGCTAGAGGGATGTATGTGAATGAAGATAAGTCCTCAAGCACTAGTTTAGTTGATAAAGTGGATAAGAAAATGGGGAGTCTAGCAACAATCTACTGCATGGCTCACATAGAAAATGAGTTAGCATCTATCATCTTCTCCAAAGAGAAATTAGACAAAGACAACAATAATATGGAACCTGAGGTAAACTCTTACTACTTTCCCAATTCAGATTCCTCAAGCTCAAGCAGTGAATGCAACAAATGTAATGAGCTTGATGAATTACAATAATCATATAACTTACTCTTCAATTAGTTTGAGTCCCTTAAATAAAGATTCACTCAAAAAAATAGACACTTTGATGCTACTATAAAAGTTAATACCATATTAGCATAATAAAATTTGTCTCTACAAAAAGAAGTTAGAACTCTAAAAAAAGAAATAGAAATATTGAATAGTATATTGAACAAATTCTCTAATCCTGGAGAATTAGTTACAAGGTTCTATGGATGATCAAACAAAATAACAAAACGGGACTTGGATTTGAAGAATTTAGTGGTCTGAGACACTAGAAATAAGAAAGTATAGTGGATGGACCAAGGGAATGAACCTCACTGAGGAAAGAGGAAATTGTCCTCACATTAAAAGGTTCATGGGACACTCTTGGGTGAGAAAACCAATAGCACATACTGCACCAAATGGAGATATTAGCAAATGCCATTTACACAATAGAGAGGAACACAAAATATATGATTGCTAGGCTACAAATTGCAGAGAAAAGATGTAAAATTGAGATGGAAACCCACTGATTGTGCATAGTTCTCTTTCACATACAAAGTCACTAACAAAAATAGATCAACTGATTGGGTACCAAAGAGATGAAGTGTATGTTGTCATTGTGATTTGAAGTAAGTTTTAAAGCCACCACAAGGAACATTTGGTTTTTGGACAACAGATGTTCAAGACACATGACTGAAAACAAGGACCTATTCAAAGAATTGAAGCTAGTAAATGGAAGCATAGTTGCATTTGGCAAAAATGACAAAGGATACATCAAGGGTAAAGGTGAAATTTATAGTTATTCAATGCTTGCATCGAAGATGTTTTATATGTAGATGGCCTTAAGCCTAACTTACTAAGTATTTGCCAACTATGGGATAGAGGTCATAAAGTTATGTTTGAATCATTAACATTCAATGTATTTGATGCTAATGATAATCTTGCTTTTAGTGGAAAAAAAGGCATGGAAATATATATTTGGTTCATCTAGATGAAATTATAGGAAAATGCCTAATTATGGTCAATGATGACCCATGGTTATGGCTCAAGAGGTTGAGACATCTAAACATGTCAAATATTAAGTCCCTGTGGAAGAAAAATTTGGCAAATGGTCTGCCAAAATTGAAATATGAAAACATGTTAAATGTCTAAACATACCAAAATACCCTTTTCACCTAAGAATCACATGGGTGATCATAATGTCAAATGTTATGTGTATGTCATTGTAGATGACTTCTCTAGAATCACATGGGTGATCATATTGGCAATCAAAGATGAGGCTTTCATTATGTTTTCCACCTTTTCAAAGCTTGTCCAAAATGAGAAGCAATTATTGTTAGGATTGTTGTGTATGATTTGATGACAACAAATCTTTTATTAATACATAATGATATGTGAGCTTAAATTATAAACAATTATGCCTGGAATGCATGCATATTTATAAGTTTAATAAGCATATATTCATGATGCACTTAACCTTAATTATCAATCTTTAATATGATCATATGATCCTCATAATGTACTCAATCTTGATTATTACTCTTTAATATGTTTGCACTCTACTTTATAGAGATTAATATATGCTTGAATGATAATGCCTGTTATCCTTGCCTCATAGCATGATGGCCAAAAACTTGATGGCTTCCATCTGTCCCCGGCAACGGCGCTAAAAACTTGATGGTTGCCATAAACTCGATGGCTCAGGTTTTAAATAACCTCGCAAGTGCACGGTCGATATGTAGTTT
>JAYJMB010001265.1:0-16884 GCA_036873735.1 Pouteria campechiana
GCAGGTGTCATCAATCGGTCGGACAGCTGCTCGGCTACAGCTAGATGGCTCCCTTTGATTTTCCATGGCCCAACACTTGGTCTCAGTGGTATTGACAGAAATGTTAGGTTTGCCTCTTTCTGCTTCTTTCTTCTTGGGCCAGAAAGTGCTTTCTTTCTACTTATCATCCCGGACTTTACTTTTTCCAGAGAGGCAGAGGAGGCGTTCCTTTTGACTTACCTCATTAGCTAGCACCCGGAAGGTGGTGATCTGCTCATTCACCAGGATTGCAAGGTCGACCTTAATGCCATCGCAGCATAGGTAGACTCTTTGCGCCTCTATTAAGGTTGCCTCACATTTGCTAGCTTCCTTCTGCTAGCGAGAGATGAATTCCTCTAGTGGTTCATCATCCCTTTACTTCATGAGAGAGAGATCTACTAATATGATATCTTTCTTGGTCATAAAGAAACTTGCTAGAAACAAGTTTTGCATGACATTCTAGGTCTTGACTGACCCTACTGGAAGCGTCAAGTACCAATGGAATGCAAGTCCTTTGAGTGATGAGCTAAATAATCTTAAGCAAAGATTATGATAGGTAGCTTAGTTTCCCATCTTAAGATTGAAGAGGGTGAGATGGTGTTGATCATCCATTCCATCAAATGTGTGTAAGTCTATCAATTGGAAACTTTATGGGAATAACTCATTCTCGATTTCCAGTGGATACGGCTGATGATATATGTTTAGCACTTGAGAAGGCAATTTTATTTGTCATTGAGTCATCTAGTCATTCATCATCTCATTGAAGTGTGCATCAGATCTGGGTTCATTTGATATGGTTATGCTTATGTATTTGCAACCGAATGGTTATGGTGGAACGTTCACACCAAATGGCTATGCACGAGCATTAATATTGGGCAGTGGTTGAGATGAAGCAACTAGAGAAGAGAGGGGTGAGCCATCCACTTCTATGTGGTCCCCTCTTGGAGGGTTAAAGACGAACAATCCTGGTGGCATGGCCATTCCCATGTATGGAAGATTGAGAGGATGTGCGAAGTTAGATGGTTGGCTAAGATTGGAGGTTTGGCCAACATTCTATTATGCACATAACTCCCTTGAATGCTAATTTTCAGTCTCGATATATTCCAATCATCTCATTATTTCTTCCATGGAAGTATAAGCTGTATTTCCCTCAGCCATATAAGATGTGACTGTTGGGACAAATTGGTGTCCATGCATCAATTAGTGAGGAGATGTAGACATCTAATCTTCTCTACCAATTCCTCTGATAGAGAATGAAACATTGGGGGAGGCACCATAGATCTAGCCGTCGACCTCATGACCATTCTCTGATAAGGTGGGCTAGGCGGTGCTGATGACAAGTCCCTGTCTACTGAAGTGTGCAAACACTAACGAGCTGCACCTTCCTCTTCTTCTATTCTCTTTTCTTTAGGCTACCAAATTCAACCCTTTTTGTTATTGCAATGTGTGTCTTGGAAGGTAGCTTCCATCCTTCCTTCTTTTCCTAGGCAGTCAACCTATAGATTAACCTCTTTTTCAACTTTCTTTTCTTCATTTTCCTCTTCCATTTTTTATGCTAAGCTGAGCAGAGCTCTTGGGAGACTTGCTCAGTGCATACGGAGTGATCAACATACTTAGTCACCCTCATCATCTTGGGAAGGTAAAGAGTGGCCACCCTCATCTTTTGCTCAATGTGGGAGGAAACCTAGTCACTTCTAATTTTGGTACTTCTTAGAGCAGTGTAGGAGACAAGTTCATCTCTGACAACTCAAGGATTAGGAGGAGGAACAGCCTTCCTCCTTTCTCTTTTGTTCTTTTTATGCTTCTTCTCTCCAACCTCATTACTGACAGAGGTTAAGATAGTAGAAGCAACCTCTGGAGCTGCTCGAGCAGCCTTGGGTGCTGCTGGAACTGCCTTGGAAGCTGCTAATGTAGCTCTAGGTGAGGGAGGAATTGGAGCCGCTTCCATTTTGTAAATTACTGGTGCTAGGCCGGTCAATACCATAATGAAGGAGTGAGGGACACTCTTATCAAAGTTCTAGGGGGTGTTGATGGTAAAGTCGCCATCTGGCAAGATCCAAATGAAAGTGATGATGCCATTAAGAATGAGTTTTGGAAAGTAGAGAGAGTGGATGTGGAAATGGCTGAAGATCTGCAAAAAACAAAAGAAGTGCTTACTCAATTCGATGAAATATAAGGTCTCTAAAATGCATTAACATTTTTTTTTCTTAAAGATGAAGGGTGGGATGATTCATGTCAGGTTCACCATTTTTGTAACAAGTACAAAAAGAGGAACTAAAACAAAACTAAAACAACATAAAGATTTATCATATTGGAATGAATCAAACAATTTCTATTTTTATATTGATTCTCCTCAATTAATTACACTTACTATGTACATCAAAAAATTGCATATTCACATACTAGAACACAAGTGGTCCTAATTACATCTCCACAATGGGAGAAAACCCTTGATTAAAAGGAAAAGTATAATGCATCTAGAGACCTAAAAATAAAACATACTCTCTCAAACAAATAAATGTGTGTTATCTTTGAGATCGTCGAGCACATTATGATGGCTTGAAATTTAATGGAATGCCTTAAGTCAATGGGCGGAGAAATTTTTATAGTGGTTTGGGAACCCAATAGTGTTCCCAACACTCTTCTGGATTCTAACACTAGGTTGCATAAACATAGTACTCCCAATACTCTTCTAGTTTTCATGAGCTCACCAAGAAACTCACTGGTTTCAAAGATCAATAACAAACTTGATGGTTTTCTAGAGATCACCAACAACTCTTATAATGTAGTTTTCTTGAGCTCACCATCAACTCTCATAGCTTATTAACAGCATTCATTTTGCATGTTACATGGCCTCTTTTGCTAGGCTGATTTGTACATAGTTTAATCACAAATAAAATGATGGCTTGTTGGAGCACTTTAGATATCAATACCCCAGATATATGATTAAGATAGATCTTTTAAACTCATTGTCTATTAGCTCAATGGAAATTGATTATCTAGGAGGAAGTATAGTCTGATTGAGAGATGTTACTCATTTAAGCTCTATTATTATTTTTCTTTCATCTTCCTCAACCTTCTTCGTTGAAACTACACTACCTTTATATTGCTTTGGAATTTCTATCCATTGAAGGTAGTTGGATTGCTTTAAATGTTGAAGATCCTTCTGATTTCTCCCGTTGAAAAGTTATCTTCTTGATAAACTCATTATAGTTAGAAAGCCTGCAGCATCGTCCTTGAAGAAGATGCCTTTTTAGTTTTAGGAAACACTGGATAAAGAAATTTCTGCATGACCGACTCTTTCATTATTTTGAAAAGATGCCCATTAAGCTTGAAGGGACACAACCACTGAAAGTTGAAACCTTTATTATTAGAGTGAAGACTACTTTCCTTTGAATTTTTTTCCATCTTCAGCTAAGCTCAATTTGTCTGGTATATTTAATAGAATCTATTTTGAATGAAAGTTTGACTGGAGAGTGCAGTTAGCAATGTTTGGTACAAATGACTTTTACTCATCATGATATGTCATAGAGATTCAGCCATATTTTATCTAAGGACTTTATTTGATCAAGTCTTGGATCATCTCTTGTAAGTAATAGATAAATTGGTTCTAAGTAGATCCACATAATAGACAACTTTATCTACATAAATTTATCTAAGATCCTTGCAGCATTTTACTTCATCTTTTAGTTTGTCTGCTATAAGCGACAAATAAATTGTAGAAGCATAGGCGAAGCTCTTCTCTTTATTGCTCATCAGACAAAGTTTCTTTCACTAGACAAAGTAGCTTTGTTTGTTAGTTTGTCTATTATAAGTAATAGACAACTCTTGTTGGCGCAGACAAGGCTTCTTCATAGCAGACGAATTGACTTTGTTTATTGTTTGTTTGTAGAGATCTACAGACAAAGTTGCAAGCTACAGATGAAGTCTTCCCAATGGTTTGTCTAACAATTTGTCCATCATAAGTGATAGACGAAGTTACGAGGTGCAGACGAATCGTCTTTTTAGTCATTCGTCTAATGGGTTGTCTGTTAGAAGTAATAGACGAATTGTTGAGGCATCATATCTTCAGCGGTTGTCTAATGGTTTGTCTATTACAAGTGGCAGACGAATCATGCAGATGAAGATGATAGATAAAGTTGTTCCTTTATAATTGTTGTGCCACTTCTACTTCTTCTTTTATGTCGTCTATAGAAGATTATAGACAAGTTCCTTAATCTTCTTCAATTTCAGATAGACTTATATGAAAGACAAATGCTTGAATATTTTAACTCTATTTTGAGCTCTTCATTTGTCTGAGTTCAGCTTTGTTTCATCTTTGCGTCTTCAAACTGAATTCATTTTTATGTTATGGACAGATGTCGAGTATAAGCAGTTTATCTGACTTGTTCATGGAATGATTTGTTTAAATCTTTCTGAAGTAGATGCTCTCTGATACTGACATTATCTGTCAAAGATTTACTCGATCACTCATTGTGGCTTGAACTTCATATCAACAGATGCTCTTTGTGGCTTCTTCTTAAAGTTTCAGTGTCATTCTTTCTGACCATTTGTGTCTTCTTTTGGTCAGTGGATTTTGCTTGCTGATGTATTCTCTGTATACGCTATCCACTGTATTTGAATTGCTTCCCTATATATTTATTATATCTGTTTCTACAATGCTTGGGAACACAATTGTCAGTACTGCAAATATTCACTCATATATTATTGCTCATCATCAAAACTTGGTTGTTTACCATATACACCATTTGGTTCAACAAGGTCAACCTAACGAATGAGTGTTTTGATCTAATTTGTTTGTCTTGAATGGAATCAATATCGGGTGATTTCTATTATTTAAACTATAAGAAATCATAGAGATAGTAGGAAGTTTATGATCCAATTTACATATACCAAAAGGACTCAAGACCGGGTGATCACTATTGTGTTTAAACTTGAAAGAGACCAAAAGAAAGCGATAACCTAGTTTTGATTCAGCTTTCTCACATTGCCCATGAAAAGCTTAGGAAGAGTGGGCCAATTAGACTAGGGTTTGGTCAGCTTTCTCATATTGTTAATGAGAAGTTTAGGTAAAGTGGGCCCAATTGACTGGGTTTGGATGATTTAAATGATTTTGCTAAGGTTTGACTTAGTGTGTCATGACTCAATGACTCAATCTTAGATTAGGCTTTTGAGTGATTTGATGAGTGGTGCTTGCTAAGGTTTGACTCTATGAGTCATGACTCAGTGACTCAGTCCTAAACTTAGGCTTTTGGATAATTTGATGAGTGGTGTTTGTTTAGGTTTGATTCGGTAAGTCATGACTCAGTGACTCAGTGATCCGATCCTAAACTTAGGCTTTTAAATGATTTGGTGAGTGGTGTTTGATAAGGTTTGATTCGATGAGTTATGACTTAGTGATTCGGTAAGTCATGACTTAGTGACCCGATCCTAAACTTAGGCTTTCGAATGAGTTCGTGAGTAGTGTTTTCCAATATCCCATGGAAAATAGGAAGCAGGCTATCTTTGTCATTATCCTATGAGAGATCGCAGAGTCAGTTTGCATGAATTAAGCCTAATTACACATTGAGTTAATTAAGCCTAATCATGATTAGCACTAATGATAGTAATTAATGATTATGATAATTCTTAATTAATTTAAGACAATGTCATAATTTTTTTTATTTATGAAGCATTTCCAGAGCTACCCTACCATTTATAGGGTTTAATCAGTGTTTAATTAATGCATAACTAGTTTTAGGGTCCAATTCAGCATTTTCCTATTGTCCAATAATTATGTGGGACCCAACATTATCACAATGTGGGTGGGACCCATGTGCATATCATGGTGGGACATGGCAGAGTACCCTCATGCATTAAAGAAATTACTAGTGGCTCAAGGTCACTACTAGTGTCAAGGGTGGCACCTGCCTCTTAAAGAGTCTTGTAAGCTCCTTTAGAAGAAATCCTCTTTCTCCCAAGAAGGGAGAGATGGGGTATTTATAGGCACGAGCCTCATTGCCCTTCTCGGGGCAATCTTGGAAATTGGAGCTCAATTGCACTTCTAAGGGTATTTCTAGAAGTTGAAGCCTAGCTGCACTCCGAGGGGCACTTCTGAAATAAGAGCCTGACTGCACTCCTAGGGGCATTTCTGGAAGTTGGAGCTGTAGAGTCTCATAGGATGGCTTAATCAAAGAGAGGAGGGGTGAATTGGGTAAATAAAAATTCAATTCTTAACCCCTGTTGGATCATTTCCCTCTTTTCGTACTTATGTGTGGTGTGATCTAAAGTGAATAGTAGAAATAATAAAATGCATGAAGAATAAAAAAATGGGCAAACACATGCACAAGACAAGATGATTTTTATAGTTGTTCAGAACTTCGTCCCTACATCCACTCTTACAAGAGCACACACTCATTGTGACTTGGGTTCTACTATATCCCATATAATGGAAATACATAGTGCTCTTAGCACTCTTCTAGTTTTCACGAGCTCACCAGGAAACTCACTGGATTCAAAGATCACTAACAAACTTATTAGTTTTCCCAAGGTTACCAACAACTCATACAATGTGGTTTTCCTTGAGCTCACCACACACTCACTAGTTTTGAAGATCACTAGAAAACTTATTGGTTTTCTAGAGCTCACCAACAACTTTTTGGTTTCAAGTTTACTAAAAAACTTATACACTTTTATATAGTGTTTCTCTCAAGTATAGGGGAAGATTTGATCTCTCTTTCTACTCTATGTAATACAAAAGATTTTTCCATAATGTAAAGACAATGGCTATAAGGATAAGCAGATTGAAGTTCACAGATATATGAAAGTTTAAGGTCTTGGTCGTGGGTGGAAAGATTTGCATAAGGTTAAGCGCATCTGAAAAGTATTCATTCACCGCATTTGAATCATCCCACCTTTTCTCCTTAAATAGCTTCTTCATGTTTTCGACCGTTGGAGAAGATGGGTTCCGTTGAATGAATAAGACCATTTGAATTTTCTATCATTGAAGTCCAGGTCTTTCTGATTTATCTTGACTTGCTACATCGTCATTTAAAGAGGAGGATGAACTGTGTTAAAATGTGTTCCCCGTTTGACTTGTCACAACTTTGAAAACCTTACAGCACCACTTATTACTAAAAATGGTGACTAATATAAGTCTGCACAATGTCGGCATAAGTGCAGATACCATTTGAATGCTAGTCACATAAATCAATTTTCCTCTAACAAGTCACAGCCTCTCTCTGTCTGCATTTGTTTGGCTTAATTAGAAACAAATTCTTCTATAGGTTTGTTTATTAGTTAAACTTCCACAAGAGTGATTTTGTCTATTGTGAGACCAAACGAACTTTGAATGTTGTAGTAGTCAAACTCTGCTTTGTTCTACCTGAATTCCTTTAGGAGATTTGTCTGTTGGTTGATCCTTCGTGCATATACTTTATCTGTTGTAAATAACAGACTAACTCTGGGTGGCACTGATAAAGTCGGATTGATTGATTTGACAAACTCTCATTTGTCTATTCGAATAGATGAAGCGAGATATTCTTCCTTTGTTCTTCATTTATCTATTGGAGGTGGCAGACGAAGTTTACTTTGTCTTGCTCCAACAGACGAAGTGTAGCGTTCGTCTAATATAAGCAATAGATGAACTTTTTCTTTTAAGAATGGAGTATAAACGCATATGGATTTGTTTGATGTAATCTATAGACAATAGTGCCTTTGTCTATTGAAGCCCATTTTGGTCCAAGCAACAGCTCTTTGTCTATTCAGGTTCGTCTATACCCATTGTGCAGCTTTTACTTCATCTTCTGCTTTGGCTGATGCTTTGTTTATAGTAAGTAATAGACAAATTTTTGATCCCCAGACGAAGTGAAGTTCCTTAACTATTCTACACTTCTTGAGCAATAGAAGGGGTTTGTTCTTGCAACTCCTTTGTTTCTCCATTCTTAGTTTGTCTGTCTTGGCTTAGCTGAAGTTGCACTCCCTTATCTGTTCAAGTTGCCTTTTTATCCTTAGACAAATTCATTCTTATAACTCTATTGATTAGACAAAGTTTTCTTCTCCTTGCACATGATTGTCTGGGTGGCAATCTCTTCTTTCTTCCTTTGTTTAAGTATTTGATAGATCTTTTTCTTTTTTCTTTATCAAAGACAACCTTTATCTGGTCGGTGTAGATAGTTTGAATTTCTCAAACAAAATTATGCTCTTCGACCATGGATTCATCTTTAACTTCTTTATCATGCATTTGTCTGTTGAAATTTTCATGTTATATTTAATAGACAACAAAAGCTCATTGTGGTGCATCTTTGAAGCCTTGTTTCTCCCATTGTATTTACTCATGGAAGTCTTCTTTTAGACAATACAACCTTACTTATCTTCGGCTTTCTTTTTTTTTTTTTTTCTTCTTTCACGATCTTCATCAGTTCAGCTCCTTTGGGACAGCAGTTTGTTGTGGTAGTTTATTGTAGATGATCATGATCCTGCACTTGAACTTTTCTATACTTGTTATGTTGTTAGCTTTCTTATTCATTAACATAATGTATTTTAGTATGATTTGACAAATTTATGTAGTAAAGAATCATTAATGTTTTGCACACCATAAAGTGAAGAAAGTATGCTCGTGTAATTAAATATTCATGATTATGTATTTATGTTAATTAATGTTTATCAATTCATAATCATACATATGATTTTTTAGAGTTTTAAGGATACAAACTTCTTACGAGTTTTGTTATCATAAAAATCATATATAATAATACTGACAATCTCCCCTTTTTTGATGATGACAAAACTTCGAGAACTTTTAGAAACATTAGGAATTTCCTTTTATCCTCCCCTTGAAAATCCGACCTATATAATGCTATGGGTTTGATCCATATAATCCTATGGGTTCAACCCTTTTATCATTTTCTTAACTCTAACCTAAACATCACTCTCACAAGTCTCTCATATTTCTCTCCCCCCTTTTGTCATAGTAAAAAAAGATAAAGGTTTTCTCTATGTTTTTCTCTTGTCTCTCCTTATTTTGTTGAACCCTAGAATATTGTTTTCTTATTTGTTTTATATGTATATATCATTACATAATTTTCTCTCCCTTTATCGGTTATAATTATCAAACAATTTTCTTTCTCATGATTTAATGTTACTATTAGATTGATTATGAACATCTTGAGGCATTTGGATGATTAAACATTTTTATTATTGTAAGAGACATTTATAAAGAGCAATAATCAAACACTAATCAATTAAGAATGTATTATTCATCAAAATCGTATTTATATGCCAAATGTAAAAAGAATGATTTCATGCAAATGAAGTGACAATGTATAGTTTTTAACTTAATAGGTTTACTATTGAGTTCTTTTTAATATGCATCTTTTTTTTAACGACTATCTATCATTATTATTAGGAGGGATAGTTGGGAGTATTTATGATGGAGTTGAAGGGTTACTTGGGAAGTGGAAAAGCTTTTTGACTTTCTCTTTTCTTGCACAAAAGGATTAGAGAGAAGAGATAACCCTTTTGTGCTTACCAAGCGATCATGGCATCTTTGAGTTCTTCTTCTTCAAAGTTGGTTCAAGGTGATAATGATGATGCAACTTTTAAGGCTCTAGAAAGATGTCTAATTCTTCAAGACAAGATTAAACAACTGAAGACAGATTTGGCTTCTATTAGGGGCAGTACTCATTATTTCAAGCATCTCTTGACTAAGAACTCTACGACTTATATGGAGGCCATAGAGCGCATTAAACATTTGGAGATGGGGTTGGCCAAAGCTCACCAGAGGGTTAAAGAGTTGGAGGCAATTATTGATGTCTTGACCTACTGAATATTTTTACTTTGTATCTTTTATTGATTTGAACCTTTTATATGTAATTTTGTGACTTTTGGTAGTTACATTAGTAGTTTTTTATCCTCTAATCTTTTATAAAGTTTTATGTTTGCTGATTTATACTTTATGTTTCATAGGATTATTCTTATAGTGGTTTAAGCATTGAGTATGTGATTTTTACATAGTTTTTTCATCATTGTCTAAAAGTGAGAATACACAATCCTATTGTGTCCTGTTTGGGTCTCTAAGTTGTGAGGATCTATTTCCTATTTAAGCTGCTAATAAGATGATTACTAGAGTTTTATGTTTTTTTTAAAAAATTCATTGTGACCCTTTGTATTCTTTGTCTATGGTATTTAGTTGGACAAACAATATACAAGGTTAAGGTACTGCCAGATATGGAACGAGAGATTAATGAGGGAAGTAACCAAATTCAATTTTTGGAGGAAGAGACGAGCTAGCTAAAGAAGGAGTCAAATTTTGCTAAGAAGATAAATGTTTCTACAGATCTTCTTTTGTCAAACCGCTGCATAGTTTATGGAGAGATTATGAGTAGATTTATAGTAGTGGAGAAAGAGTTATCTGAGACTCAGGATAGAATTAATGAGTTGTTAGCAGTTATTCAAGTTTTAAAGGATTAACAAATTTTAATTTTCTTTTTGTTAAATGTTTTGAATTTAATGGTAGTTTTATCTTGCTGTTAATATTTTAAAAAGGTAGGTGTTTTTGAATGTATAATGTTCATCTTATTAAATGAAGTTTTTTTAATGTTAAAGATTCTATTTTAGCTTCATGTGTGTTATGGTTCTAATTGTTATCCTTACGAGTTTTTACTTTTCAATTCTGGTTTTTTTAATGTTGAGATCAAGCCTATAAACATTATTACAAAAGGAATGACTGAGAATGGAATTCTTATTCGAGACCTTAAACTATGAAGTGTCCCAAATAGGCTTGACAATGCCTTAGGACTATAATGATGTTAGAGTTTTGATCATTTTAAGGTTTATTAAGATTTTAGACATGATTTAGCTCAAAGCAATAAACTCAACTTAATTCAAATCCAATGCAGTTCATTTAGAGGAATCTAGAGTATATAACAATGAAAGAAATGTAATCAAGTTTGACAACTTATCTCTTTTGGTGCTTTCCTTCATAGATTTCTCATTCAAGTTCATAAGTGTTGTTGTCAGCCTTGACTAAGCATTTAGCGTTGTTATTTAGTCCTTGACGTTGCATCTAAAGATTGATATTGTCTGGGTTTTAATTGGCTCAACCATTTCCATGCACCTGTAACTTGAACTTGTAGGCTCTTTTGCTTGGATTTGTGAGATGATAAGAAGATTCTGATTTTTCATTGATGTCTTTCTTCTATGTTCTTTCTTCTATGTTCAGCTCAACCCTTCCTGCATACACTTAAAATACTCTTGCACTATTTCGTCGTTAATGAGTTCAAATTGATGTGGACATACATTGCCAATATATCAGTGCAAAAAGTTATTTTAATCATAATAGTATGCAGAGGAATAAGCTGATGGATTAAAGCAATTTTCATAAATGAACAAAATAAGCATTCTGCCTTAATCAATTTGTGAGTCACTTGAACTAGCACAGTTGTAAATTTGCAGTTAGCCTTATGTGCTAGGTCAACTCTCTTTTTATGTATTCATTTTAAGCATAATCATTCAATCTTGCTATTTTATCTTTCTTTTAGTTATGTGTCTTTTAAGCATCCTTAGTTTTAGGTTATTTATAGTTTGAGTGTTATTTTTCTTACTTTCTGATTATCTTAGAAGTTTTCATTATGTTAGTGTGAATTCTATCTCCTCTTATGTATATACATGAATGAACAGAGTATATATATAAGCTATACTTAAATGAATCTTTATTTCTATAAATGTACAATTAGCTAATCAATTAAAATTTTAAGTGTAGATTTTAATTTTTATAGATGAAGTGTAAGAAGAAGTGAATAAGCAAAAATACACAAGTATAGTTTCGAATTTAATTCTAATCAATATACAAATGGAGGTATATAGACAAAATTCTAACAAGAAACTCTATTTCTCATCATATAAAAATTCAAAGAATAAACTTTGAATTTTACAAATGAATATTCGGACAATTTTAACTAAACATATATAAGAAAATTGAATATGAACATGTGATCAATTAGAATTAATGAATAAATGTGAAGGTTTAAAAATAAAGGCATATAGATAGACAAAAATTAATTAATCGAAGGGGTGAAGCATTAATACTTATTAACAAATGAATGGACTAAAAGAAATGTGCAAGTAAAATTTTCAAAATTCAAATAATGACACTTTTAATGAAATCATTTGAGTTTGAGCGTCATACCTGTGCTTACCTTTCCTTTTTATTTTGAAAGAACTTAGTATTTCATCATGTCTTCATTTAGTTTCTTTAGACCAAATCTCCTTTCTCCTTCTTCTTCGTCAAGAGTTTATTTTCTCCTTTTTTAAATTCCTACACTCAAGTTAGTCTCAATAATAATGCAATTGGTGTGTGAGTGCTAAGTGTGTTTGTGTCACGCTCAACTTTTTGAGGTTTGACATTCATTTTTTCCTTATAAATTCACTAAGATTTTCCTACTTTTAGGGTGGGGTGCTCGAGTCCCATTTTGGAACTCGACTAGCTTCTACAGAAAATGGACAAAGTATTGTATAAATTATTAGGGTTTAACCTTTATAATTATTTATCAAATATAATAAAGCAATGATATTAATTCTAAAATACAAACACCCACACATCCCACAACCAAAGATCTGTGTGGATCATTGTGGCACTCCAAATCTTTCTAATTATAAGTCTCATTCATAATATGATAATTAAATTACTAAGACCTACCTTTACACCACTTTATACATCTTTTGAAATTTCATGAATACAAACATACAAATACACTCTAAAATTTACAATACCCACTCATTATACTACAATAAAATCTATCTTCAAATTCTACTCACCAGTTCTAACTCACAGTTGGAATTCTTTACATGACCTATCAACTCAAAAAAATAAATAAGAAAGCATGAGTTTGGGTAACTCAGTAAGTAGGTGAGTACAATAAAAATATTCAATAATCCAACATATAACATGTTCGATTCTCAACATGATTAATTATATTCATAAAAATGCACTACAATTCATTTCATATCGTTTAATCCAACAATAACCATGATGGGTTTTTAACTCATGTCATAGTACAAAACAAAACAATATTCATAACGTTTCATTTAGTCAATAATCAATATAGTGTATACATAACAATATACATTCTCATATATTCTAAAACATCCATCCTATATAACAGATGGATATTCTCTATCCCCTCATAGTTAGACACCCATACACAAGAATATAAAGCCTTAAAACATAGGATAATTCTTATCCCAAATAAACACAATTCATATCATAAATGAAAAATAATCCTTTTGATCCAAGGGATATTTGCTATCCCTACATTCATATAAGCATACTAGTCAAATAGACATCACTTTAACTAATATGGGATATCCACTATCCCTATCCAAAACACATATGCCCGAATACTAACAAATGAGTTATTACATAACCCCATTCACTCATACATTCAATCAAAAAGGGCCCTACTTACTTGGTTGACGACTTATTCTCCATAATGCCACAAACTCTACAGCTTCCCAACCATTATCAATTTGCCCTATACATACAAAGAAGTTATTTATTTACAAAGGCAACTTTGCCGCAGCCATATTCATTTTGTATATGACATGATCATTATGTATTCAACACAATTCATAATTAAACATCTTTAAAACAATCCAATAAAGTCTTTAATCCAACTAATTTATAATTTACCTAGCTCATAAACAATTTACCTAACTAACCTAAACTAGGTCATAGTCCATTATCCATTTTTACAAGTCCAAATCACCTTATATAAATTCCCAAAGAGTCATAACTTATAAATTATATATTCCTCCCATTGTTTATACAACAATCCATATCAAATTGCCTACAAAATCACTATTCATGAAGAACATGAAACCCTAACAAGCCAAAAATTATGATTTTCAAACCCAATTCACTCCCAATTTATGGTAATTAACTCAATACTCATTTTTTTCATAATTACTCATATCATTTTCTTCTAAAATTTACTTTTCAGAAAACTAAATAAAACCATAGTTTACAAATATCAAATTTTCAAATGAGATAAGATAACTTACCACCAATTTCAAGTGTTGCTTTCATCCACAAACAAGGATCGACGCCCAAAATTCCAAGTAGTTCCCTCTAATCACTAAAAATCAGATCATCTCCTCTTTTCCACCGTCCAAATAGCCAAAACCCAAGTGAAGAGGCATGTCGATTTGATTACCCATCTTAATCCCCATGTTTTCTAGCAAGATTGATTAAAAATGGGGCATAATGGAGTTAGAGAAGGAAGAATGGCATTAAGGGAGAAAATTGTTTGGACTAGAATGAAAATGCAATGGGATTGGGCTTAAAAAAATGGATTTTTCGAGTACTCTAGTGCACCACCAAACCCGTGCCGCAACAGGGAATTTTTATGCTACTGCATGGCTTTGCTGACCCAAAAATTCCTCATCTTTGAAGCCATGCTGTGGTAAGGTATTTTCATGCTGCAGTATGGCATTTCCATGCCACGGGATGGACTCTCTAAATGCCCCATTCTACCCATGTCGAATCCATGCTGTGGCTGGGATTCCTTTATTGTGGCATGGACCTATTGCCCCACTTTTTGACTTGTTCTAAACCCTTTTTTTTTCTCATCCATCTTCATTAACTTTTAATCCTTTTATTTTCCATTAATCCCTTCCACAATCCTCCCAAAATGCTCATTCAAGTAATTAACTCTCACTACCAAATTCAAGCAATAATCCATTTATTACAAGGAACTGTTCAAATTCAGAATTTATACTTATACAATTCATCAATTATCCCATAAAACACTTCCAACACTATAAAAATCACTTCCCACACATCACATACATGAAAGGAAACATGTTGATACCATTCACTACCTCATTTGAGGTCAATTATTAAAAATCACCTATTCTATTCTTTTTACCAATCATTTTCTATCATAATTAACTCCATAGGCCATTTTCATTCCAAATTGCATTCAATGCTCAATCCAATGTTCCACGCATATTACAATACATATGATGACTATTTTAGGCCATTCATATAGATCATAAACATGCTTTTGCTCAATTTTACTACTTAAGTTCTTTTCTTCTCATTGACTTTATAGAATTCAGAGATTAAACTTTATCCATTTTCACATGAGTAGATTTTAAATACCACAATTGTTACAAACTCTCCTCCTTATAAAAAGTTTCATGCTCGAAACTTTCAAAAGCAGACTTGCTGATCCATATCCATAGGATACCCCGCACAAGTTGTGACTTTTTATCGTATGATCTAATCATAATAACACATACATAATGCATTGTCCAATGGACTCAAGTGCTAATATAGTCAAGTTAACACTAATAGTATCACTATACCAAATTTCAACATAATACTGAATTATACCTAAAGAAAATCAAATCAATTACTATCCTTTTTCCACCACACTTCCTTGTGTCACTTTCATGATGTTATACAATTCCCAATATCACTGTAGCAATGAACATGTTCATTCATTCCAATACTCTATTACAATCCAATTTCCAATTCATTCACATGAAAAGTATAACTTCCTTATCAACTAATTCACTAATCTGCCTCTAACTACAAATAAGTGATATTACTTCATCACATGATATCATTTGCAACACATCTAACTAACCAACAATACTAAAACAACAAAACATAATCCTTTGGCCTTGAGTGGGTGTCATTTCCCACATTCTATTCATATGGTCATCAAATTTACTTTATTAACAATATTTTCAAACCACTATACTCAATCAATCATCATATTTCACCCCCCACACAAAGTGAATATAGTCTCTAATCAAGTGGACTCAGTTGTAAATAAAATGGTATTAGGAAGCATGGTTTTCATCCTCGACCAAGTGCTAATGCCCATAGGGCTCCAATCCTCATCAAGGTGTGTACATCCACATGAATCATACAAATATCACTATAAATGTCAAACATGCCAAAAATACCAATAGTTATATGAAGGTGTCATTAATGCCAAAGATGTAATGCATGCGCCGCCCCAATATCACCAATGTCATAAATGCCAAAGATGTAATGCATGTGCCACCCCAATATCAACAATGTCATAAATGCCAAAGATGTAATGCATGTGCCACCCCAATATCAACAATGTCATAAATGCCAAAGATGTAATGCATGCGCCACTCCAATATCACCAATGTCATAGATGCCAAAGATGTAATGCATGTGCCACCCCAATATCAATAATGTCATAGATGCCAAAGATGTAATGCATGTGCCACCCCAATATCAATAATGTCATAAATGCCAAAGATGTAATGCATGTGCCACCATTCTGCCACCTTGACAATCATCACCCTGAGGGTGTCGAATCATTCTATAATGGGACAGGTTGGGTGGCCC
Organism: Pouteria campechiana; assembly: GCA_036873735.1. Lineage (NCBI taxonomy): Eukaryota > Viridiplantae > Streptophyta > Magnoliopsida > Ericales > Sapotaceae > Pouteria > Pouteria campechiana. The sequence continues at coordinate 16,394 of JAYJMB010001265.1, forward strand.
CTTGTCAAATTGTGTCAACCCAAGGAATTATAAAAACAAAACCAAAGGAGTCATCTCGACAACATTTAAATCTAAATTACATAAATCATATTTTGGCAGGCATCCAAACCTCAAATACGTATCAACTATATTCCAAGAGGCATTCAAATCAAGGCCTCAATTAAATAACCAAAATGTCCAAATATTTATTACAAGGTCAAATATCCAAATCTCAATCAATAATCAAGCCTAGGACATAACCAAACCCAGGCCTATCCAAACTCTAATTCTCAAACCATAATCAAACCCAATTACATACAATTGATATTCTGATAACATTCAATCCAACTTTAACAAATGATATTCTAATGATGTTGCAATCTCAATTCATACAAATTTTACTGATACCCAGATCCGAACTTCACATACATAAAATTTCAATCATAATCCAAGTGTGCCTTATAAGTTTCAATCAAAACCCAATTCAATTTCATACATGGATTTCCATCACA
>JAYJMB010001266.1:0-16882 GCA_036873735.1 Pouteria campechiana
CATAATTATCATGGAATGTTTCACATCCCATCAATATATATATATATATATATATATATATTCAAATAATTAATCATGGGATAAGCCTTATCCTTGTGAATCATCAATCCATTATACACCACCATATATTACTCTGGAATGTTTCTCATTCCATTATAATATACATTCACATCACTTCTTTCATGGAACAATGTTATCAAACATATACTAAACACTAATTACATTAGGGTTTCTCTCCAACATATCACAAGAAAATTCAATGCCGCGACATCCAATTTTGATGTTGCAACATCCACTTGTTGGATGCCCAATCTGTCTCCTCTTTTGAAATAGTGCTACGACATTGACCTGCTACCCCTAGTTTTATGGATTTTTCTCCACTTTAAACTTTGATTTTTCTCATGTTGTTAATCACTTATTAATCATGATATATAAACATAATGAAATCACATTAAAGTACATATTAATCCCTCATCATATGCTAAAAAATTATACCAATTGATGATTCCTAGACCAATAACTTAACTCATCTCAACTTTTCAGTTATTAAGACAACTCCAATGTACTCAAGTACACAATTACCCCAAATTAATGCCCTGGGTGTTAAATTCTTTACTTGCCAAAAGAATTACCCAAGTGAATCTTGAGTAATCATCAACAATGACATATACATAGCTTTTAACACTAAGACTCAAATTGTTAGATGGCCCCAATAGATCCATGTGCAGTAACTTTAGTGATCTTGATGTGGAGACTTCATTCTTGGGTGTAAATGAAACTTTAGTCTATTTAGATACTTAGCAAGCTTTATAGATTTTGTCTTTATCATATTTAAGCTTTGGTAGACAACTAATTAAATTATTTTTTGAAAGAGACTTGATATTTGACATATTGGTTTATCCAAGTCTTTTATGCCATAACAATGGGTCATCATCAACAACAATTAAACATTTTTCAATGATTTCAACAAGGTAAACTAAATATATATTTTCATATCTTTTGTCACTAAAGAGAATATCATCATTTGCATCAAATACATTATTATAGATGATTTAACCATGACTTTATGACGTTTATCATGTAATTGGCTAATGCTTAATAAGTTATGCTTAAGACCATCAATAAATAGAAGATCTTCAATACATGCATTATATAAGCCATAAATTTTACCTTTTTCCTTTCATGAAGCCTTTATCATTATTTCTGAATGCCACAGTGCCTTCATTTGATGACTTCAATTCCTTGAACAATTCTTCATTTTTGGTTCTGTTTCTTGAGCATCTATTGTCTATGAACCATATGTTTCTAATTGTGGATTTAAAACTTACCTACAATCACAATAAAATTTCTCTTTCCACCTCTTTGGTACATAAGTGATGGGTCCATTTTTGTTAATGGAATTGTGGGTGGTGAGTGGTTGTGAATTTCTTTTTGGTTTCCACCTTAACCTGACACCTTTTTCTTGCATTTTCTTCACATAGCAATCATATATTTTGTGTCACAAAAATGACATTTACTTATGGCGTTATTTGGTGCTTGATTTGGATCAAGTGAATTCTTACCCATGAATGGCCAATGTACCTTCTAGTTTGAGAAAAGTTGCCTCTTTCTTTAGTGATGTTTATACCTTTGGTCCATTCATTGAATGCTCTAGACTCATGTGATTCATCATCACTTGACTCATCACAACTGAGTCATCACTTGCTTCTTTGTCTAGTCATTTTTAGGAATTTGGTAACTAATTCTCTTGGGTTGGAGAATTTGTTTAACATATTATTTAAAATCTGTATCTCTTTCTTCAAATTATCTACTTCCTTTTGAAGAGACAAATTTCATTAAGCTAATTTTGCATTCACTTTAACTATTGCATCAAAGTGTCTCTTCTTTTGGCTGAACTTTTGGTTGAGTGTTTCAAATTCATTGAAAAGTGAGTCATATGAATGTTAAAATTCATTAAATTCACTATGTTTTCTACATATACTAATGATGCTAGAAGAATTCGAACTATAAGAGTAGTAAGAGTTTACCTTGGTTTCCATGTTGTTGCTCATTTTTTCAACTTGATCTTCTATGGCAGTGTGGTTTGAAGGTTCATTTTTTTCAATCTATGCCATGCAGCATATCCTTACCATATTACTAATCTCCTTATCTTCTCTCTCACTAGAACTTATGCTAGATGACTCATCTTCATTTACGTAGATCTCTTGTTCTTGGTTCTTGGATGGTCTTCTGAATTGCCACTCCTTATTGTCTATTTCTCTCTTATCATCTATTTCCTTATAGTCTACCTTATCTTCATTTGGAAATTTTTCTTACATGTGTCAAACACCTCCATATTTGTAGCATTTTGGTAATTCTCTTCTTTTTCTCCTCTTCTTCTTATCGTATGACCTTGATTGTCTTTTTGTAATATTTCCTTGATTGTTCCTTACAAATCTTTTCAATTTTCTTATGAGCAGTGTAACTTCATCCTCAATATTTGTGTGGATTCACTACTAATTTCCCTTGTAGCTTTCAAAGCCATTGTCATCTTTTGTTTAGTTGGCTCTTCTCTCTTGCTCTTAACTAGCTCATGTGATATAAATGAGCTAATCAAATTATCTACCTTCAGCTCATTTAGATGTTTTGCTTGTTTGATAGCAGTGATCTTTTGATTCCGAGAATCAAGTAGCACTTGGAGAATCTTCATCACCTGTTCAAAATTAGAAATTTTCTTTTCCAAACCTTTAAGAGTATTAGTAATTTTTGAGAACCTAGCATTCATTTCAAATATACTCTCTCCTTCTTTTATTCTAAAATTTTCTAATTCTCCTATGAGAATATTTCTCCTAATTCTCTTAACCTAGGAAGAACCCTCATATACAAAGACAAGCTTGTCCCATATTTCCTTTACCATTGTGCATAAAGAACCTCTATCAAATTTAGTGGCCAATAAGTGATAAGTGAATTTTATTCACTTATATTAAGTATTTTTTGAGCTTTTTTTTTGTGAATTCTTGAGAATTCTATGAGAAACTTATTTAGTTTGTGTGTGTTTTTAGGACATTAAAAAGTAGAGCTAAACAAGGGGAAAAGAGGCTAAGGGAATTGTAAGAATGGAGAGCCAAAATAGCTGCTAAAAACAAGGAGTGAAGGGCAATTCTAGCAGAAATGCTTAGCATTGTAGTTCCAATTCATGAAGGACTAAGTGTAATTTTTGGGCAGAGAAACATGGTGTCGTGGAGTCAGTGCTTTGTAGGTGGTCAAAGTATTTTTAGTAGTTTTGATATGTTATTGAAATACCAATTGGAGTTGCATATGGATAAGTAAAATAACCCTAATTTAGGTTATTTAAAGAGGAAAAAGACATAAGAAACAGAAATTTTGGCATGGAGAACTTCAAGAGCAAGTAATTTTGGGTGCAATGAGATCAAAAGATTTTTAGAGTTTTTATTCTTCTTGTTCTTCCTTTATTCTTACAATGATGTTTAGACTACTTGGATTTCTTTTTATTACAATTATGAGTAGCCAAACTCCTCTTTCTAGAGGAGAGATGAATCTGATATGTATATCATGGGATGATTAATTAGTTATATTATTGAAAGTTTTCATTAGTTTATTTATGATATCTTATTCTTAATGCTTTCAATTTATTGGCAATCTATTGAATGATTTTATATTTGGGATTTGACACTTGGGAGGGTAATCTTGAATATGATCTAGGCATTATAACATGAAACTCTAGATGTCTTAGGAGAGCTTTCCGTTTTTATGAAATCATTAAAAAGAATCACTAATCTTAATGCATTCTTAATCTTTCAATTTTTATAGGGATATCAAAATTGAAATATTGGGAATAGATACTTGACTCGGCACTCAAAAGAGGGAATTAAGTGATTTAGGATTCTTGATTCATAAACCAAGAGATTGATCAATATATAATTAGCTAAAAATACCGTGATTGAAATATAAGTGAAATTGTTTTGCTAGAGTTTTCCTATTTTGATTTCTTCTCATCAAAGCCTATTGCTTTTATTTATTTTTCAATTGCTTCATTTTAGTCATTTGAAATAAAGTTAGAATTATTTATAGTGATAACTAGTGAGTAATTGAAATCTACAGTCCCTGTGGATACGACAACCTTGTCATCACTACGCTATATGTTATAGCCCATGCCTACACTGCCGAGGTATTGTTTGCTTTGGACCATCATGGTTCCCATGGCTTTGCCCCTTTATGGTTTTCGCCCATACAAAACCCACAAAAGGTGCCTCAACAGGTTTCCACAAGGCCACATATATAAGTCCCGTAACATTCTCCCCCCTTTATAAGGATCAATAAGTTCTACTCTTCAATTCTTGACTAAAATTATTTCCTAAAAAACTAAAATCGAGATGGTTTGGCTCCTTCATTGTTAACAAAATGTTTCCTCATGGAGCAATGAAATTAAGAACTCAAGATGGAAGAACATTTCAAGTGAATGAGCAATGAATCAAGCAATATTATGAGCATGAAAGTGAAAGTGGAGACATAATCCACTTCAAAGATGAAGAATGAGGAAGACAGTAGTCGGGCTTAGACTATAAACAAAACACTTCTTGGGAGGCAAATTCAAGTTTTTGAACTCTTTTTCTTTAATAGTTTCTTAGAATTAATCAATTGTTGATTGCATACCTTTGTTTAGTTCATCCAATTCATACTAGTTGCATTAGTTTAAGTGTCAACTTCAAGTTTCATCATGCTTCTGTTCATTAGTTTGTCTCATCGCATAACTTATTAATCAATGTTTGATAGGAATCAACTCTTTAGTAGAAGTCTAATGGAGCAATGACCATAATGAAATCACAAGGGAGTAGATCAAATAACTAAAGAAGGTAGTAGCAACTTGCACCATGGTGCCAGAAAGTAGGGGTGTAAGTCGGGCGGGTTCAAGGCAAGTTTGAGTTTCCCTAACCTTAACTCTCACTTTTATAATCTTTTCCTAACCCTAACCCTAACCCTAACCCTCACTTTTATAACCTTGTCATATATGTTAGTTTCCAAAGTTGACCAACATACTTATACACATTGGTTTCAAGCTAACCAACAAACTTATACAAGATCAACATGCCCCTTACTTGCTATCTCAAACAATTAATAGTTGTACAAAGAAAATGCCTCTAACATAGGCAGAGATGTACATGAATTTAAGTGTAATAGAATATATATTGCAATAAATGTAGAGTATATCAGACTCCCTTAATATGTTATAGAGAATGTTCTTTGAATGCAGATGGTGTTTTGGTCAGTGGAGTTGGAAGAAAAATTTTAATGCTTGAGTAAATGCTCTTCATTTGCCTCTCTAACTTGCCAAACTTTTCTTACCACCTGGAAATGACCTCTCTTTACTACTTTTAAACTGGGATTCAAAATCTGTCTGTTGGAGAAGATAGAGTTCATTAAATGCAAGTGAATCCTGAAGATTTTTTGCCTGTTGAAGCATTCTCGTGAGTTCTTTAGTCTGAAGGCTCTTAAAAATGTCTGTAGTAATAAATTGTGTCTAGAGTTAAGATTTTAGACTGACATGAATAACTCAGCTTGTAATAGACTTCTTTCAGCTATGTCCGAAAGTGAATCGCTGAGTTTGAAGTTAAATTTTGGACTAAACTGGCGCAAATTGCTCTCGGCCGCACAACTAAACTTTGGTGATGTCCGGAAGTGAGCCGGCAATATCTGAAGTTAAATTTTGGATTGACTAACTCTAGTAATGACAATGTCTGAATCTTAGTGTAACACCCCACATCCCCACTCATTTTCATCTCGCACTACCGAGGCCAATGCGGGATACTAATATTTTCCTATCAACTCCCTAATTTTATGCAAATTCTGTCAAAAATTTAATAGAGTCTACCTTGAATTATTAGGGTCTACACCTGGAATACATACTTTTGATATATAAAAACTAAATTTAACAATCATAAAATAATTAAGATTAACAACAACTCACACCCACACCCTCAGCTCTGTCTCAAGACCAAAACTGATCGTGATGGCAATCATCCAACTATAATTTCAATTATATCACTATGATATACCCATGCAATAAAATATACATCATTCTAATCTTATTACAGAAATTTAATTTAACTTTTAATTTACAAAAATATAACATGAAGGGATTCCAATCCCAATTTACCATTTCATAATCAAAATATCTTCAAATCTGGATTATCAGTACTAATCAAAAGTTGGGATTCTTTACCTGTCCTCTCAGTTAAAAAAATAGAATAAGAAGGTGTGAGTTTGGGCAACTCAGTAAGTAGATAGAAATGATAGAAAATAATGATTAAACTTAAGTCACATGTTCTAACCAAGAATATGAATTAAGTATAACATGTAATCAATCATCAACATACTCATAAGGTATTTAGCCTTGGTAATTTAATAACTCAAACAAGCATAATCATGTAATACTTCCATGAGACTCAAGTCTCATTTTCTAATACAACAACCTACGCCATTCAGGCATATAACACCACACCCATGCCATCTAGGCATGACATATTAGTTATAGTATGCTGTTCATACATAGTATCCTAACTATGTCATCCACATCATATCATTCCATGCAAATACCACATATCATATTAAAACTATGACATATAGGCATAACTTTACAACTGTGCCGTTCAGGTATAACACAACATCATTATATTAATTTTGGGCTATTTGACACATTTTACATCACAATTTTGCCATACAGGTACATCATACAAATCTCATATATTTTACTATGCCATTCAGGCATAACGTTTCATCATTCTAACAATTATATATCATGTAATGATTTCACATTCCATTAATGACTACATTCAATCAATATAGCCTATAACATCACTATCATGGATACTCATCCCATCTATTCTATTTAGCATAAACTTAGGATATTTTCTACCTCCATTCATTTATAAGACATCCATATATAAGAATAAGCAAGCTACAAGATATCTTCTATCCCCATTAATTATCAACTCACATCTTCACATATTATTATAATTATAATACATGAAATACCATGTATTTCAATCCCAAGGGATACTTACTACCCTATCATTTATAATTTCATCAAAACCAATTGAACATCAATCTTTAACCATATATGGGATAAATGTTTCTCATTGATGTAATTCATCAAATGTATAATAGACATCACTTACATCCTAATCTTTCAACAAGATGTTTTAAGGGATTTCATTCCCAACTACATATAATTAACCCACAACATAATTAACATAAATTTCATTATAACCATATGCTAATCAAGCTTCTAAACCAAATAAATTAGGGCATAATTATATTTTTATACAAAACCCTAAATCACTATTCACACAAGTTACTGTTCATGGATGGTGGTTATGCAAAAATCACATTTCCCAAATTTAAATCATGCCAAAATATTATAAATCAAGTATTAATTATGTTTTCCCCTCAAATTTCACACATAATTCAAGGATTCTCCCCCCAAATACTATTCATGAATTTGCTATAAATCCTAGCAAATGGAATACATAAAATCAATTAGAGAAATTAAGATTTACTTCAAGATTCATGCATAATCTTCAGTTTCCATCCATTTTCCACACCAAATCTTCAAAAATCAGCCACAAATCATCTCCAATATGATTTCCAGCCCATAAACCACACTCAAACAGCTATAAAGGGAATTCTAATCCATAATTTTAAGGTTTCTCATGGAAAAACAAGAGTTTCCATGCTTAAATCTTAAGAAAATGGCTCAAGGATGATGGATTTTCATGGCTAGGGCAAAAGGAAATAGAGGAGGAAGAAAAAGGGGAAAGAATGAAGAGCATTGGGCTAAAATTGGCCCTAAAAATACAAATCAGCGAACCGGCGCTATCGACTCCAATTTTGGTACCGCTGACACTCAAATTTGTCTTCCAAATATTGCCTCACTGTTTTGGTCATAACTTCCTCGTACAATATCAGATTTTGATAATTTTCAATGTGTTGTGAAGATAATTTTAAGCTCTATAACTTTTATGTTTATTACTTTTTCTAATTCAATCCTAAATAATGAGTAATTTAGACTCAAAGTGACACCATGTGTTTTAAGCCAATTTACAGCTCTAGAGACAACCAAAGTATTTCAACTCTGATTTTCTCATATCATATCCAATTCATATAATTCTTGATTCATTGAAAGCTAAATTTAACTTTTTATAACTTTCATGTTGGATACGTTTTCTAAATAATCCATAAAATATGATAAAGTTAGGTACAAGTTGCACACATACAGTTTTCAACTTCATGCTCTCATACAAATGTGCCCAAAATATAAATTAGTTCAAGTTTTTTTCCCTCCATTCTTTTCCTTTTCCATAGTCCTATTAGTATGTAGTCACATAATTATACAAAAATTAACACTTTGGGTGTTACACTTAGCACTTGAAATTTTTGGACTTGGACTTCTGAGACATAGCAATGTCTAGAGTTTGTTCTACAGTGTTCGAACTTGACTTTGCAGTGTCCAAATCAGGCTTAGAAGTTCTAGCATCTTGCATTCTTATTTGGTATTATTCAAACTTGGTTCTAGTCCAAATTTGGTCACATAGTGTCCAAACTTGTTCCTTCAGTGTACAAACCTTTGCTTGAGTTTGAAGCTTAGTTCTTTTCTCCTTTTTGAAGCCTTGTTTCTGTCCAAACTTAGGCATCTATTTAATTTGCTTTGGCAATGCTTGAGACATTTTTAGGAAGATGTTTCAAATACCAATTTTCAAAGTTTCAGTTCCATTCTTTTTCTTTTGAGCATTTATGTTTTCTTTCTTAAAACTTGTGGATCTTATATCTGATATTGTCTTATGTGCGTTGTCCAATTGAGTTATGTTCTTGATGTAATGTTCGTTACTACACACTTGGAAGTAATAGTCAGTAGCCTAATCATTCACTAATATGCATTTTCCTCATCATCAAAACTTAGTTGGGTATACATATTCATCATCAAAATCAATCTAAGTAAAATAGGCTTGGTTCAATAGGTTATTTATCAAGTAGCAAAGCGTATAGAGTTTTCAATAAAAGGCTCAAGTAGTTGATGAATCTGGGCATGTCACCTTTGATGAATTTGGACTAACTTCAGAAAAGGAGAATGAAAATGATGTAGATGAGAAAACAAAGAAAATGAAGAGTTGCAACTGGAAAATCAAGGGGAAGAAGGATCTTCCCAACAAGATCATCATCCAAATTCTAAAAATATACAAGTAGAGGTAAGTGAAGGTAATGTCCCTATTCAACATCCTACTTACTTGAGATTTATGCATGCACATCCAAGGGATCAAGTAATTGGAAATATCTATGATAGCGTAAAAACTAGGAAATCCATGCATAATGTTTGTGGACACCTAGCTTTTATTTCTATTGTTCAGTCCACATGCATTGAACAAGCCCTTAGTGATGAAAATTAGATAATTGCTATGTAAGAGGAGCTAAATCAATTTGAAAGAAACAAAGTATGAGAATTAGTTCCTAGACCAAAAAACTTATATGTAATTGGAACAAAATGGGTTTTTAGGAATAAACTCAATGAAAGTGGATATTTAGTAAGAAATAAAGCAAGACTAGTAGCTAAAGGCTATTCCTAATAAGAGGGAATTGACTTTGAAGAATGTTATACCCCTATAGACAAGTTGAAAAACATAAGAATGTTGCTTGCTTTTGCATCCAATATGAACTTTAAGTTATTTTAAATGTGTAACACCCTACCTTGAGGGCATTACTTAATTATAATTCAGGGGAAACCTCATGCAGAGTCTCCCCCTACACTTTCAACCTTTTGTACTTGTATAATTTCCACCCACACATTCTATGTATCAATACGTAGTATTAAACTAAACAATACCCACACTTAGCCAGAATTGCAAGTCGCATCGTGATGGCACTAACATGACAAGCTCATGCAATTATCTTATACATGATTTAATATACGTAATTTCAAAAATCTCTCAAATTTACATCTTTATACATTTTAACAAATATTTAGAATTAGATTTTTTAATGATCTAAAGCTTTGATACAGTGTGAGGGTCACCGCCTATCCCGATCTTGAGCTCCAACCCCATGTTGGGCTCCGTCTGCTAGCCTATCAGCTAAAAATCATAATTAAAACAAGGTGAGTCTGGGTAAACTCAGTAAGTAGGTAAAATGGTAAAACAGAAAACAATCAAGAATAATTCCTTAAAATCATTGTAAAAAACCATGCATATGCAATTCCATGCCATGATGTGTTCTTATGATAATGCAACCACATTCCATATTAATCTAGGCTCGTAAGTAGCCTCATCCTTAAGTCATTCTCATTTATGCATAAGCCTCATCATCAAATCATTGCACTTATATGCATTCATCGTCCTCACATCCTCACATCCTTATCATGACTAACTCTTCCTCAGAGTTTTCTAAAAATATAAACACTACCCTTTTTCCCTCTTCGATGCATGAGTGGTACATCCCTGTAGCCCTGACTATGAAGCCTGCCAGGTCCATGATAGCTCTACCGCTACCCCACCCTCATTGCTTTGTAGGAATCATAGGTTCACTGTCCACACCAAATGGGGAACTTAGGTATATCATATGCACAAGTTGTCAGGTATCATTGCTCACATGTCATATACCATGTCAATTCAGAAGTATCCGTGCCTTATAGGTACCACATCACATCCATACTCTCTAGGCATTCATGCCACTTAGGTATATCTATACCCCCATGGGTGTTAAATTATATTACTGTCATACTATACCACACCTCACTGGTGCTATATCAACTCCATACATGCTCATGCCACCAAGGCATGTCCACACCCCATGGGTGCCATATCATGCTCATGCTAACTGGGCATATCATCTCATATTCCTGCCATGCCATCAAGGCATCCACACCCCATGGGTGTAATAACATGTCCATGCCACCTAGGCATAATCTTGCCACCCATGTTCGTGCCATGTCTATGCCACTAGTGCACTAAAATATCATATAATTATTATTTTCCATGCTCTCAATTCCCTTTTAAGCTTCCATGAAAAGCCACATCAAATTGCTATAGAAAATACACAAATATCACATAGGCTTTGTTACCGAATGGGTGCCACGATGCCCAATTCCTTGGATGCACAATATAAGCATTAAATTTGACTTGGCACCATGGCGCCTAAACTTGCTACCACTCCATTCTATCATTTTTCCTTCTCTACTCCCAACATTTGTTACTCCCTTCGATTACAACTTACTCAACCACATTCACGCTTTTGTTTTGCTTCCTTTTTAATCCTAATCATTAGCATATTCATATATCAAATAACTTAATCATACCCATTGTAATTCATGACCCATAATACAATCTATATGTGAATTTAGTTTTCCAACTAAACACATAAAATACATATTTCATCATTGCAATTCATGATACAATCATAAACATTATTCAAAAACATCATTCAAAACACGGTGTAATCAATAACAATGTGATTTAAAACATGGTGCAATCATAAACAATATTCAAACATGATGCCCGTAAACAAAATCATGGAATATAGTCCATTTCATTCCAAACTATGGGATATGCCTTATCCTTACTCCCTTACTGTTGCTAAATTTTTCTTAACGCAAGTGTACCTATCATCAATAAGTAATAAAGAGTGAGTAAGAGATCATTCCCACAAGGACTAAGTATACCAACTACCAAAGTTCTCTAATTCTTAATTTTGTTTGAAAGAATTAAATCTGATGAAAAGATGTAACAGAGAAAGGAAATCTAGACAAATTAAATTTTAACAATAGAGCAAAGGGTGAACAAACAGGAATTCAATGATTAAGAAATCTAGGGGTTCTTGACTTTACCAAATTAAGCTTGTTTAGTTTTGATTCAATTTAATCAATTAGTACTTATTCTTATGTTGATAATGAATTTCTCTTTTGTAATTATTATTCTGTCTCAAGTCATAACAACTTATCCAGTTAGCAAATTTCCTGCATCTCTGTAAAAATTCTGAACTAACCAAGATGCATTAAGATTAAGAAATTCACAATGTTACACAAGCCTAATGGATATCTCTATCATCATGACAATCTCATAATGGTAAATGATGGTATAATTCAATTATCACTTATCGACCTCATTTATGAATCACAATTCATGTTAAAAGGGCCGGCACGCTTTCATAAGCATTAAATTTGGATTAAACACTCAACATAGATAATGAATAAATAATGAATTGAATTAAAAATGATAAAACTAAACATTCATAATCTGGCTACATCTTGCCCCTACAATAAAGTGATTATTTCATAATGTAATCAATAAAAATAAAAAATATTATCTTAAACATAATTCCAAAAGAAAGGGAGAAGAAGAGGAACTAAAAAGTATAGTAGAAAAACTCCTCCAAGCAACACTTTCACCCTTCTCCCTTGTTTGCCCTAGCTTTCCTTGCCAAAAAAGTCCCTCTCTTCACGTCATTAAGTCCTATTTATACCCCACTTAATTAATTTTAAATAGGCTTTGAGTATAGTAAACAGTGTTTGTGCAACTTGTAAAAAATTCTAAAAATAAACCATGGCCAGAATTTCAAGTGCTGCAGCATTGCATCCTCCATTTGAATGCTGCAACATATAATTCAATGTTGTGGCATAAAATCTACTCCTCCCCTTTTGGCTGAATGCTATAGCATTAACTTGCTGTCCATATATTCTTTAACTACTTTACTTCATTGCAAATCATCCTTCATTCTTTATTTATTCTCCATGTTTTTTGCTAAGATTTCTGCATTCATATTTCTACAAGCAAACATAAAATAAAACAAAATGAATTAACTAAATATGACTAAACATGACTCAAAATAAGCCAAAAGTTAGTTCAAAGAAGCACAATATAAGTGAATAAAATTCACTTATCACTTACACATTCACATATAGAGCAAGAAGAACCTGCTTACCTCTTTAGTGTCAATTATACACTCCTTGCCCTCAAACATTTAAGCTTGATCCCAAACCTACACATTCAACATATATCCCATTTGAAATTCATATTTATCCAAATAAGGAATCTTACTTAACTAGTGCAGTTCATAATATCCTCATTTGGATATACCTGATCTCATTACACACAATATACATACCCTTCCTAATGCCTTATTTTGTGGGCCTAAGGCTTTAATTTATGTATAGTTAAAATTATGGCAAGGCCATTGAAATACATCTTGCTTCCAATAGTGTCATTTTATCAAACACTTATGGTGCATCATTTGGTTCATCATTTTCCAACAAGGTGCAGTAACTGAAATTCCTTTCCAATGTCCTACAATCATCATTCCACATTATTAACAACACATTTAACCTTGTTAACTAATCCCTCATGCCCCAAAACTCCGTTAATTCACTTTCCAACCCATCTATTCATAAAACATAGCATATCAAGGAGGGAATAAAGCTGTTCTGCTCACATAAACTCCTCTACCATGGATTTCCATGGTTAACTTCCATCATAACTATTAGAGTTAAACATGCCATTAAATTCCCCCATGAAATCACAAGGATGACCCATTCAATTCCAAACCCTAGCCCCCTGTATATGTAGAACCTACCCTAATTAGTACATAATTCACACATTAAATTAGGGGAAACCCTTACCACTACACTTCCTCATCTATTTCCAACCCAAATCTTTCAATTTCTACCACCAATGGCAGTAGATGGCTTCTTGGGTGGAATTTCCAAATTTCCTCCTCTCCTTTTTGCACTCAATAGGGTGGATGTTTCAATTAGGGTGACAGTGATACATCCACACAACAATTTCCCTCACAAATTGGGTTAAAAAGGAGTGTAAAAGTGGAGAATTCAAGAGGACTGGGGCATGGGGGAGAGGATGACAATGAAAATGGGCTAGAGTTGGAGCTGATGGACTACTTAAACTAGCTCTTACTCCGACGCTCCTACAGTACATGTTATGCCTTGCACCTATAACCCTTTTTGCAACACTTTTTCGCGACCAATATGCAATAATCCTTTCAAAATAAGTGTGATCTACATGTCATTCATTAGTCATTTCGTAATTGCATCAAGTTACATCTATATGTCCTTTACAATTTCAATGAACTCACATGTGCATTTATCGCCAAGCTAACTGGTTAAGAAAATACTCTCACCTCAAACTTCCAGAGCATCACATTCCACCCCCCTTATGAAAGGTTTTGTCCTCAAAACTTTGGGTGAACAGATAATGATATTTTGTCTTCATCATTTCTTCAAATTACCATGTTCCTTCTTCCTTAGTATGATGGCTTCATTAAACTTTCACAAGATGGATGACTTTATTTCTTAGTTGCTTTTCTTTCCTATCCAATATCCAAACCAGTTCCTCAATGTATTGTAAGTTGTCTCCCATCTAAATTTCTTCTATTTTTAATACATGAGAGGGATCTGGCTCATATTTCCTCAATGACAACACATGGAATACATCATCTATCCCACTCAATGATGGTGGTAATGCCACTCGATAGTCCACTTGATCAATTCGCTCTAGAATTTCATAAGGATCCACATATCTCAAACTCAATTTGCCTTTTGCGCCAAATCACACTACACCTTTCATAGGAGACACTTTCAAGAATACGTTGCCTCCTACTTGGAATTTCATGTCACACCTCTGGATATCAGCATAACTCTTTTACTGTGATTGAGTGATCTTAATCTTTTCTTTAATTTGAGTTAGTTTATTTGCCATATCTGCAATCATCCATGGGCCAACCAATGCATTCTCTTCCACTTTGGTCCAATACAAAGGTGATCTACATTTTTGACTATATAATGCTTCAAAAGGCACCATTTGAATACTAGAATGATAACTGTTATTATAGGCAAACTGTATCAATATTAAATATTAGCTCCAAGCCTTACTCCATTCAAGGACACAAAGCCCTAAGCATATCTTCTAGCTGTCAGTTCACCCATTCAATTTTCCCATCAGTCTGTGGATGATATATGCTACTAAATTCCAGATGAGTACCCATAGCTTTATGCAAGGTCTTCCAAAATTTTGAAGTGAACACCAATCCTCGATCTGAGATAATAGACTTAAGCACATCATGCAATCTTACTATCTCTTTTTGATAAATCTATGCATACTTCTCAGTAGTGAATGTAGTTTTAACTAGTATAAAATGGGCTACTTTAGTTAGTCTGTCTACAATCACCCAAATTTTATCATACCCTATTGTTATCTTCAGTTAACCTGTAATAAAATCTATAGTAACATCTGTCCATTTCCATTAAAAAATTTCAATGGGTTGCAATAGACCACCAGGCCTCTAGTGTTTTAACTTCACCCTTTGACATATTAAACACTTAGCCACATATTGGGCTACATTATTTTTCATGTCATTCCATCAATACAGTGCTTTCAATCATGATACATCTTTGGGCTACTCCCAAATTTTCTACTCAGAGCATCAGCCACTTCATTGGCCTTTCCTGGATTATAATAAATATTCAAGTCATAATCTTCTAATGGTTCAAACCATCATCTCTGCCTCATATTTAATTCCTTTTGGGTAAAGATGTATTTCAAACTTTAATGATCGGCATGCACATTACAATTTTCACCATATAAATAATGTCTCCATATTTTCAGTGCAAATACAACTATTGCCAGTTTTAAATCATGGGTCAAATAAGTTTGCTTATGTGGTCTTAGCTGCCGAGATGTATACGCTATCATATTTCCATTCTGCATCAACACACAACACAACCCATTCTTAGAAGCATTACTGTAAACTACAAATCCTCTTCGGCTAGATGGCATGGTCAGTATTGGTGCTTCTACTAGTTATCTTTTCAACTCTTGGAAAGCCTCTTCACAACGGTTGATCCATTCAAATTTGGTCCCTTTATGGGTCAATCTAGTTAGAGGCATAGCAATTATGAAGAATTGATAAGAATACAAAATATCATATTTTATTCACTTAATACTTAATCTTTCATACCTATTTGACTCTATATGCACTCGTTATTCTTATATTCTGATTTAGGAGACAATTAGAGAGGTTAAGTGCAAAAGGAAGTCAATTGAAGGATTTTGGATAATTTTAGCATCACTCTGTATTTTGGGCATAACTCTCTCATTCGACCTCCGATTGAGATAATTAAAGATGTTATGGAAATAAAAGAAAAATTTCTATAGCTTTCATTGTTGGAGTTTTTTGGAATAAGGACTACCTCAAGGGAAAAAAATAGAAAAAATGCCAAAGTCATGATGAAGTGCAGAGGAGAAGCAATAAGAAGCCAAGCACCGGTAATCATCCGATGCTAGTGGCACCCGACTCCCCTCCTAAATTTTGGATTTTTGATGAAAATTGCATATTTTGCATATTTTTGACTCTATATAAATAGTAGTTTACTAGGATTTTTAAGGGTGCTTTTGCTAGGGTTTGAGGGAGACTTTTTGGCAGCTTTCGACAGAGAATCTTCTTCTTTTCTCTTTTCTATTTTATTTTCTTTATGATTTTATGGCCCTACATGGCTAAAATTTTATTCTTAGTTTAAGGAAATAGAATCCTTAGAATCAATATATTGTGAGATTTAATTTGATTTAATTATTTAATTTATACTTCAAGTATTGAATATTCTTCTTCGTTCATGATTATGATTGTTATGCTTAATTGCTAGGAGGGCTACTAGTTTATTATTCATTGCAATCTATTGCTAGATTAGATATCAAATCCATAATCATTTGATCCCTCTAATTTGGGAAGCATCTAGGGTTTAATAATTTGCTGCTTTATAGTTATTAAATCTTAGGAAGAATATTTGACTAAATTAAATGCAACTGTTGGTGCTTGTGTTGTTTAGCTTCACCAA
>JAYJMB010001267.1:0-16881 GCA_036873735.1 Pouteria campechiana
ACCCCCGATCGTAAAATTGATTACACTTGCCCACAATCTATTAGACATCTAGCATGTTAATGGATGTTGTCATTAAGTACCACATGGGCCAATAGAACCTTTCTACTAAAAAAATGATAAGAAACTAATAATTCTTTTACCCAATGGGACAAAACTTGGATTTGATGAAGTAATCTTTTCTAGAATCCCTAAAATTAGTGTGCATTGGTGATACTTGTTAATGAGATTCTCTGTGGTTGGAACTAAATTTAGCTGAGGTTTGCTAACTTGCATACAAAACCACACCTAGTAGTAGTTTTCTCAAGTTGAAGGACATTAGAGTGGATGGGTATGGCCAAAATAATTATGATGAAGATTGGAAAAAATAACTTTAGGACATATGAATTAAGAGAGGAGATGATGTAGCATAGAGAGGAATGGAG
Source organism: Pouteria campechiana (assembly GCA_036873735.1). Taxonomy (NCBI): domain Eukaryota; kingdom Viridiplantae; phylum Streptophyta; class Magnoliopsida; order Ericales; family Sapotaceae; genus Pouteria; species Pouteria campechiana. Next base: position 423 of record JAYJMB010001267.1, read on the forward strand.
GCAACAAGATTCATGCTGCTGACTTTAGTTAGCAGGGAAATGATTTTATATGACGACAATGAAAGATGCTAATGTCTCTTCTTCAGGTTTTGCTATGCCACACTGCTACAAGCATGAAGGTTGAATTACAGACCTTTTGAGTAGTTCAGTTTTGGTTATACTTTAAATATATCAGAATGAGGCTATTGGAAACCACTGATCTTATTTAGGATACAAGATATTACAAAATTTGTGTAGCTGAATTTTGGCTACCAACTATTCATCTTCAACTGAAAACAAAATTTAGATTAGGGTTTCTAGGTGGATTTACTGTACTGCTGGAACCCTCATGTTCTTGTCGACTTGAGAGTCAAGTACCAGGCATTAAACAAAAATGCAATGGCTTTAAATTTGGACAGGTTCTGAAACTTCCACAGTTAATTTTTTTAGGCCCATTTCTATTGGATTGCTAACTAGATTAGATTTTATTCAATCATCATAGTTGAACTTAGAGAATTTTATGTTTTTCTCATACATGATGTGCACTTTTGGGTTTGAGATAGATATGTGATGTTGTTGTTGTGGTTATTGAATGTGACACATGTCATCCCAATTTTTCATTTGCATAGCATTTGGCGTGACTCTAGGTAAAGACTTAATTTAGTTTCCAGTAATTTCTACTTTTCAACTATATTACCATCTGTACTTATTTTTTCATATCCAATGGCTAAAGCCATATTTCTTTGCATTTTGATTTCTTACTTTTATACTTTAATATGTGACTCATTTTTATTAATATTTTAAATAGGACTATCTAATAATGAGAAGAGTCAAGATTTTTGAGCAGATGTATGAAGATGATAACTCAAATGATCTATGATTATAAACTCCTTTATCTTTTTTGAGAGCCCTTGACATGTGAGTGACCCTCATTATTTTATCAGACATATATTTCATATAGAAAACCATCAATCTACTACTTATGTAACATTATTTCTCATAGTTGACTAATTAGTGGATGTCTTATTATCATATGATGTGTATTTGTGGACTTGCACCATAAACACTACATTTTTTGATTTTTGGAGTTTGCCTAATGTATAATGCATTCACAGATATTATAATTATAATTACCCCTTTTGGTAACAAATCTTTTAACTATATCAAATGCAACCATGATTTTTAGTTGCACTAATCACAATTGCAGCCAAGTTTTGGGTTGCTTTTATATTTTTAAATCAAAGAGTTTAAGTATGGTTGCCTATGTTTAAATGTTGCAAAAATTTTTGGTTGAATTTAGTTTGTGATTATATGCAACACAATTTTCATTGCATATAAACCTATTTTCACAAATGATGATGTTATAAGCAACCAATTTGTTGGTTGCATTTAAACTAAATGTGGCGAAAAATTGGCTGCATATAAATATACACAGCTACCAAAATGGTTGCCTTTTCTGCCAATAAGTGGCTGCAAAAAAGAAATATTAAAAATAGAGAACTGAAAAAATGGCTACATTTGAGTAATAGTGACAAGGCATATGTAACAAAGATGCAATGATTTTTTTTGTTGCTGCATTTGTCTAAATGCAGCCAAATTTTGCCTTAATGTAGCAAAAATTGGCGCTATGTAAAGCCATTTTTGTAGTAGTGTATCCGTTATTAAATGAAATAAATTTTATAGTCTATTCCGATAATAAATTTTATAGTCTATTCCGATCTTCAATTGAGATAAATTTATGAATTTTAACTAAAAATATAATACTCAATATGATCAATGAATTAGATTTAACTCATATATCATCTTAAAATTTCATTAAAATTCAAGCTAGCTAACTCAGGGCTTCATCCCAACCTTAGCCAACTTAAGAATGTCCTTGAAATTATTTATCCTATACTTTGGTTGTTGTTATTTGTGACAGGACTATTCAATGGAATAGATTTGCTTGTACTTATCGGGGAAATTTGATTGGTTAACCTCAACCCTAACCCTCATTTTAAAATCTTAACCCTAACTTTAACCTTGATGATTAGGTTTGGAATGAAATTTGATTTAACATTCAAGTTGAAAGTTGGGATAAAACTCATATTATGGACAATTTTTTGAGCCAAAATTTTTATTTTTAATAATTATTATAAATAAAATTTAAAATATTAAAAAATCTAATAAGTTAATTTTTAATTATATTTTTAAATAATTAATTTAAATAAAATATAAAAATATTAAACAATTTATATTGTTTAATAATTCATCTTAAATAAAATAGAATGACATTAAAACTTAATATAAATTTTATATTCTTTAATAATTCATCTTAAATAAAATAGAAGAACATTAAAACTTAATATAAATTTTATATTCTTTAATAATTTATTTTAAATAAAATTAGAAAAATTTCAAAATATGATAAATTATTTTTTAATACAAGGAGAAGTTTCTATATTATTTAAGATAGGGGGATTTTATATTTTTTCAATATATTAATTGGTAAGGATAATTAGATTCTTGGGTTTGTGTTTGATTCAACTTAAGTTGAACTCATTTTAAATTCAAGTTAAGGCTCAACCCAATTTTAAAAAATCGAGTTCTAAAACTTAAACCCTAATTTTGTTTGTTTGAGTTAGGTTTAGGTTAAAATCAATTTTCACCCCTATTTACAATGGAATTAAATAGAAAGAAAATTTACGTTAGCATCACAATGGTGATATCCATCATTAAGTAAATAATATTAAAATAAATAAAAATAATGATTGAAAATATACCTCATAATAAAAGAAAATAGAATTCTTATAAAAAATACATGTCAAATATATCCCTGGGAATTGAAATTTTTCATGGAATGGATAAACAGGTCCTTAAGTGATGAAAAGATATGAACAAAGACACACATAATCATTGCCACTGCCAAGATAAAAATCATCAACAAAATTTGATGGGATTTGCCATTCACTATCTTTAAAAGTAACTTATCATTGAAACATGGATATATATATATATATGACTATTTTGCTTTTCATGAATGACTTTTAATTAAATTATGAATAAGGTAACTTCCATTAGTGTACCTACAAAATCTACATAAAAAAATTAGAAAATTGGGCTACAATATGGAAGAATTGAATTATCTATAACTATGGTGAAAAGTGGGCCACACACATTATCAATTTAAATTATCACACTCTTTCATATAGTTTAAAATATAATTCATCCCATTCATCTTAAAAATAATCCAAATTAGACAACAAGGTTGACCATAGTGAAGAAAGATGTGATAAAGGGTCTTTTCACTATTAAAATTATATTATGCCTATAGATGATTTATATCATGTTATATACTTAATTTAAATTATTAAATATATATTTCTTGATTAGATGAATTAATAATAATTTTTTTAAATACAAAAATAGGTTGTATTATGATTTTTAAAAAAGAGATCACGAGTGATCGCTGCCCCTAATTGCAGCATGTTGCGTTATTAGAAATAACTATCTTACATCCCATCTTAGAGTTGGATAAGACATCCCATAGATAAGATGACATGACAGCTATAAGTCTCAACCCCATATGCACGAGGAGGGGCAAAACACGAATTGCCCATATGTAACACTCCGCTTTCAGGGCGCTACTTAATTGTAAACCAAGGAGAACCTCAGATAGAGTCTCCCTTGTGTTTTCCTAGTTCCCCACTAGTTTTGTAACATTTCTATCACAACAAGTTTATACACCACATAATACACCCACACATGGCCTAGAATCTCAAGTCACATTGCGATGGCAATAGATAATATTAATGTACACATATATCTCATTTGGACAACATGCTATTATACTTAGATTATACATGACTTAATATACACGAAGTTTGATTTCCTCAAATTTACAACAAATTTACCACTTATGAAAAATTTAGGATTTTTAACATCCAAATCCACCATTCATCATGAAGGTCCCAATCTATCCCAATCATAACCTCCAACTTCATGTTAGGCTCCATCTTCTAATCTGTCAACTAAAAACCATGAATAAAATGGGGTGAGTTCAGGTGAACCTGGTAAGTAGGTAAAGCAGAAAACAATGACAAATAAACCATTAGATCATTATAATCAATCCAAGACACATGCAATTCCATGATTAGAATTAGCCTCATCTCTAAGGCTCATTTTCACTTACACACATTTATCATTCTTATACCATGACTATGACAGGCCTCATTATCCATACATATTCATTTTGTTTCATAACATGAGCCAAATGTAAATACCACCCTTTCCCTTCTTCAATGTGCAATTGGTTTATCCCTGTAACCCTAGCTATGAATGTTGTCGGATCCATGACGGTAATATTGTTGCTTTCTATGGTACCCTGCCTTCATTGTAAAATAGGGTTTCAGGTTCACCATTTGCATTTACTAAAGGAATTAGATATAGTAGTTATAAGGCCACACTGCCCATCTTACATGCCATCTATTTCACATGTATCACACACATATTCTTGCCATCAAGGCATTCATGCTATTAAAGTATTCATGCTATCAAGGCATATTCGCACCCCATGGGTTTCATATCATGTCCATGCATATGTATGCCATGGAGCCAAGGCTTATTCATTTTCATATCGTATTTGTACCACCAAGGTACTATCATGGCCACATTGTGTTCGTGCCATCTAGGCACCCAAGCACTGTCATAGTCCTATCATGTCCATGCCACCTGTGCCACCTAGGCAATGTCATGTCATATTATGTCTGAGCTGCCCAAGCATGGCCATATCACTTTATGTTTATGTCATCCAGGCATCGCCATATTCTATGGTGTTTGAGCCATTCAGGCATATCATATTCATATCATCTTTGGTGTGTGCCATCAATCAACTGCATCAAGCTCATGCTATGCAAGCATTACCATGTGTATTTCATGTCTGCGCCATCAAAGACACTATTATTATCATACCATATCCCCACACAATTGTCATTTACCATACCCTCTTTTCTCTTCTAAAGCCTCCAAGAAATTCTAGGTTAAATCCCCTTGAAGGCTCTCCCCAGTGGTCATTGCATCACGAGGGTTTTGGGGAGAAACATCACAACATGTCATCATTTTGTACTGGCGCCGCAGCACCACAATTTGCTATTCGCAACTACACCTTTTTATGAAGTGGAGCTATGCCTCCAAAACCTACTACCCATTTTTTTGCATTTTTACTTTCCCCACATGGGTTTTCTTTCAATCTTCCCAATTCCTTAACCACTTTTATACATTTGTTCTCTAAACATTGAACCTTAAAATATCCTCATATATCACATCAAAACATTCTCGCATGACTTAAGCATGCTCATTATAACTCATACGCCATGCCCATTATAATTCATAATGTAGAATGACATGCCATGCAATGCCATGCAACATAATGTCAGAATAATTTAACTTAACACATCCCTCATTTATCACATGATTCAACCATCATGCCTCATGGACAAAGGCCATGAAATGTAACATTCAACCAATTCAATTGAACACATATAGCAAAATCCATATTTCACAATAACACATGAAAATATATGATTCCATCATGAATCACTGAAACAAATATAGCTAATTTTGGTTTTCAAAATCAACTCATAAAAATACATAGGTTCATCATTTCAAATCAAAATATAGGTAAGAAACACATTCAAACTCGGTGCTCGTATGGAAAAACCATAGAATGCCCACTATCCCCATCCATTTCCACATCCATACACGTCATCAAAGAAACCTACTGACCTCTATAGAACAGTTACACCTTTGTTGATCTCTAGCTCCATAGTTCAATTCTAAATTTAGGTCCAATGAGTCTTACACATGTAACATATATCCCAATTGAAATTCACATACATTTAATTAAGGCATAACTAAGTGCAATTCATCAAATGCTCATGAGGATATGTCCTTGTCTCTTTACACATGTCATGCCTTGTTTAAATAGATTATAATACCCTTCTTAATGCCTATTTAATGAACAATTTAGCCCCATGGTAAAACCATCCAAATATACTTTTTTTTCTATAGTGTCATTTCATCAAACACTTATTGTGTATTATTCGAATTCTCAATTTTCAGCAAAATGTAGTATCATTCCTAGCATTATAGAATCATGGTCTTACATGCTTAATATCAAAATTAATCTTACTAACCAAGCCATCATGCCTTAGACTTCATTAATTTTCTTCCTAACCCAAGTATTCATGCAATACACTACACAAGGCTACACATATGACTGTTTTGTTCATGAAAAACTATCTATATGAAATTCCCATGGCTAACTACCACCATAAACAACATACTTGAACTTGCTAACCAATCCCCCATGAAAATACCAGAATAATCCATTAAATTTAAAACCCTAATTCCCATAAAATTGTAAGACATACCTGATTTAAAGTAGAATTCATCGATTAAACACTTACCACTATGAATCCACTCTAATCTTTAGTCCTCTCCACTACTTTTTGAAAAAGGATCCCTTGGTGAGATTTTTGTATTTTTCCTTCATCCTTTTCCCCCTCAGTTAGATGAATTTCAGCCCACTAACTATTTGGGATAGCGGTAATACATGATTATAGCAATTTCCCCCACATATTTGTTGGAATTTGGGTGAAAAAGGGTTGCAGAGGCTTGGGGCATCGAAGATAGAGAGAGGGAACAAAAAATGGATAAAAAATGGAGCTAGTGGAGAATTTAAGCCAACTCTACCCTTGGTGCTCCAACGGTGCATGCTGAACCATGCACTTATTGTAGATTCCCATAGTATGGCTTAACCCAAGAGGGGATGGGTGAATTGGGTATATAAAAATTCATTGCTTAATCCCTAATGAAACATTTTCCTCTTTTCATGATTATGTGTAGTGGATTCTAAGATAAATAATTAAAATAGTAGAGTGCATAAAGAATAAAACAAATAAGTAAACACAAACACAAATAACATAATTTTTATAGTGGTTTAGAAATGCCGTCCCTACATCCACTCTTCCAAACGCACGCACTCATTGTGTCTTTGGTTCCACAATATCCCATATAATGGAAATACAAAAGTGCTCTCAGCTCTCTTTTGGATTCCAACTCCAAGAGGCATAAACGTAGTGCTCCCAGCACTCTTTAGGTTTTCATGAGCTTACCAGGAAACTCACTAGTTTCGAAGATCATCAACAAACTTGTTGGTTCTCTAAAGCTCACCAACAACTCTTTAGTTTTGAGTTTACTAGAAAACTTATACACTTTTACATAGTGTTTCACTCAAGCATAGGGAAAGATTTGATCTCTTTACAGCTCTATGTAATGCAAAGATCTTCTCATAATGTAAACTTAATAGCCATAAGGATATGCAGTTTAAGCTCATAAAAGATAGATGACGATTTAAGCTCTTGGCCATAGGTGGAAGGATTTGCATAAGATTAAACTCACTTGAAATGTATTCCTTCACCACCCATGAATCGTTCCACTTTTCTCCTTAAATAGCTTCTTCATAATTTTAACCATTGAAGAAAACAGATTCCGTTGAATGCAAAAATGAGAGCAACATTGAATGATTAAGACCATTGAGATTTCTCCCATTGAAGTTTAGACCTTTTTAATTTTTCTCAAGCTACTGCATCACCATTCTTTTACTGAGAGAAAAATAAGCTATTGCTAAAATGTCTTTTTTCATTTTGACTTTACACAGCTTGAAAACTTGCAATAATGCTTGTTGTAAAAAATGGTGACTATAATGAGTCTGTATAATGAAAGCATAGATGAAGATGTCATTTAGATGCAAGTCACAAAAATCAATTTTCCTCTGACAAGTCACAGCTTCTCTCTATCTGCATTTTTCTGTCATAAGTTATAGACAAATTCTCTATTAGTTTGTATATCAGTTGATCCTTCTTGAGTAGAATATGTCTATTGTAAATAGTAGATGAACTCTGGGTGGCGCAAACAAGGTTAAACTGATCGATAGACGAACTTTGCTATGTCTGTCCTCTAGGAGATTTATTTGTCAGTCGATTCTTTGCGAATAGGCTTTTTCTTTTGTAAATAACAAACAAATTTTGAATGGCACAGATGAAGTTAAACTAGTTGATAGACAAACTCTCCTTTGTTTCCATGAATAGATGAAGGGTGATGTTCTTCTTTTGTTCCACATTTGTCTTTTGGAGGTGGTAGATGAATTCTGCTTTGTCTTGCTCGAACAAATGAAGTGTAATATTCATCTGATGTAAGTGATAGATGAACTCTGCTTTGCTTTATCTTAGACAAATTACTTTGCACTTTGTCTATAGGTTTGTCTATAGTAAGTTGCAGATGAATGTGTCTTTGTTTGTTGAAGTCTATTTATCCAAGCAGTTACTTTGTCTATGCAGCTTCATCTATCCTCATTTTGTAGCTTCTACTTTATCTTTCACTTTATCTATTGCTTTGTTTGTAGTAAGTAATAGATGAATTTGATCTAAAAATGAAGTTGAGTTCCTCATTTGTTTTATACTCTTTGACCATGACTTCATCTTTAATTGTTTTTTTCTTGCTTTTGTCTGTGGAAGTTTCTCTTTGAGGTTAACAGTCAAGACAACATTATAGCTCATCTTCAAAGGGTTATTTTTTTCCATTGCATTTTTCTGTGAAAGTTTTCTTTTTAGACAATGTAACATCTCTTGTTGCTTATCTTCAAAGCCTCTACTTTCTTCTTTTTCTTCTTCCATGACCTTCAATAGTCTAATCCATTTGGAACGTAGCAGATAGTTGTGGTTCTGCACTTAAAATTTTTTGCACTTGCTATGTTGTTAGCTTTCAGATTCATTATCAGAATATATTTTATTCTCCTGTGATTTTAATATATTGTAAAGTAAGGATAATATACATTTCTATTTAAGTACATAATGTGAAAGCTTAAGTGAATATAGTGCTCAGTGTGATTTAACAAGTTAATGCATTAAAGAATAATTAATAGGGTTAAGCATACCATAAAGTAAAAGATATATGCTTGTACAATTAAACATTTATGATTATGTATTAATGTTTATCAAATCATAATCATGCATATGATTGTTAAAGATTTGAGCATGTATATCTTATCTTAATACAAGTTTTGTTATCATAATTAAACATTCATGATTATATATTAACATTTACCAAATCATAATTATGCATATGATTGTCAAAAATTTGAGCATACATATATCTTATCTTAATACAAGTTTGGTTATCATCAAAATTATATATAATAATACTAACACTTGCAACCTTTTGCATCACTTTTCTTATAGTATTTTTGCAATAATTCATCCAACCTAATTACCATCCATATGTCTTATCATCAATCTCACATTTACATATATAATTCTTTTCAAATTATCATGAATTAATATGCATCATTCAACCAAAATAGTTACTTCTGAACTTTCCTTACCTCAAAATTTCAGGGCGTCACACCATACTAGATGACTGTGTAAAGCAGGAAGGTTGTTGGAACAACAAGAAAGGCAAAAAGAAATTATAAGCATTGTTCTCTATGTGAAAAACACTAGACTATTGTAAAAGACAAAAATGTAGTGGAAGTGCCATTTTTTTTTTTTTTGAAAAAAGGCACTAACCCCATTGTAGAAGTGCCGAGAAACTAGGCAGTAGTATGGAAAAAATGATGGGAGCATTGGAGTACCAAAAATGTTTAAAAAATGGCAATGGTAGTGGAAGCGTTATTAACCAAGAAGCAACGAATTTTTCCAAAAACATTTGGTGACCGAGCTTCTCAAGCAATATGAAACAAACAGAAGCGTTATTCAACTAAACACATCACCCCAATTAACCAGTGTTGAATATATATATATATATATATATATATATATATATAAGCAGAAGAAAATTTCCATACAAGAATTCTCTGAAGATTAAACCTCATGAGGGCAAGTGCAAAAGATCCTGCAAATAAGAAAGATGGGCTTCGCCACATTGTTAGAACTAACCCCATAGTTAACTTTATTTTGATAATGAATAAATATTAATAACTAAATTTGGATAATAAGAAAATATGTGAGTGAAAAAGAAGGTATTAACAATCTTATTTCCCAAGTGTTGCAGAAGTAAAAGTGAAAAATATGTCTCACACTAAGGGACCAAAATCATGGACTAAAATCATTCCATTGATAATTGAAATAAGTCCAAACATATCCTAAAAGAAATCAAGAAGAAAGAAAACAAGTAAATGCAATAAGAAAATGAAATTCTATAGTATAAAGGACAACATATAGGAGAGCCCTTCTCCCATAGAGGTTTCTGTAACAACCTAGAAACATGTCCAAGTTAAAGCTAGTCCTCTAAGCCATCTACAAAGGATAAATTAACACTATAAAGGTTTGCAAAACTAGTAGTTAGTAGTAGTTGCAATTGTTAGAACTTACAAAAGAAGCTACAGAGGACATGTCAAGGTCTACAGAGGTCTAGTGAAGACTCTGGAAGAATCGCCTCCTCCCCTGGCAACATACAAAGGACATACCCTTTATCTAGAGATTTGGTTTTATTGCTAGCAATGGTCATTAGCAACAAAGTTGGCCTACAAATGTATGATCCAAGTATACAAAGGTTTTGTAAATGTAGTTAGTAGTTTTTTGTTGCATGCATCGCAAGTTATCTAAAATAGTTGGAATCTCAATAAACTCACTAAAAATGGTTATAAATCCTTCCATGGATTATTAATAGACACTCCACTCAAAAAAAAAGACAAGTTTTGGTACCATCATTAAGCTAAAACCTATGCATTTACAAGAGGCAACATTTTCTTCCAAAAGTTTTTTGCTCAATTGCATGTTAACTTTGCTCAAAGCTTAAAGCTTCATCAACTTCAACTTCAAAGGAGTTCAAAACTTAGTGCTTCATTGAGTAAATTATATATTCTTTGCTTTAAATTATGTACAACTCAACCTTAGTAAGAGACAAATCATTGTACAAACTTTTGTTACTTATTTGTTATTTTTTTAAGTAAGAAGCTTGCAATATTGAGGTTGATTTCTTCAAGTAAGAAGACTGGCATTATCTGTAAGAGTTAGTTGGTAAGCAATATAAAACCAACATGTTCTTAGAAGTTTTGTGATTAGTGGAAACTAAGATAGTAGGGGAGAAATTGTCTTAGAGAACTGAAGTAGGAATCCAACTCAGGCCAAACCATTATAAAAATCATATTTTATGCTTTGTAATTATTTTCAAATCCTTTCTCATCACATTTGTTCTTATTTGGTTAAAACTTTGTAAATCTCAATTCAACCCCAACTTAAGCTACCATCTTATAAGAGACTAATAATACTTCTCCCTGAGGTGGGAGTCATGTTAAGGAACTATAGCATAAGATAAATATAACAGCAAGCAAGTAGCCACATTAGACTCCTACTCTAATAGGAGACTTATTCCAACCACAATATGGTTTTGTAAGACTCCAACTAGAGCCAATACCACTCCATAAAAAGGACTCTTAGAAGAATTAGGTGATGAATAATCATCCAGCATCACTCTTTATATAAGATACCTCATCCTATTACAATTGTCCCGGCATACAATACCTATCTCTTACCACTAACTTGAGATCAAGATATAAAAGGACTAGGTATGTACATTCTCCAAAAATAAGCTCTCTTAATTCTACATGCCCTTTCTAAAGGTCCTATCATTAACTTGAGCATTAAATTTTTTACATTAAGACCACCCCTAGCACCCTCTAACATTTTCTTCATCTTGCAAGATCCACATCCAAGATTTTTAGAAGAGTAGTTTAGGCATGAATCAAACATCTAGTAAATAGTTGAGACAACGAGTCCCACCTTAATAAAATGATATCTTACTTGGAAACTTAACACATATAAGTTTCCACAATCCAAAGTGAAGATAAACTGTACAATTGTTGCTAACTTATTTTTAAGTTCCTATGCATGCAACTGCTAGAGTACCAGATAATTCCCATTAAAAATTGAAGAAGTTTGTATTTTCATTCGTGGCTCATTGACCCATTTTATAAATTATTATGGCCATTTTTATTCAGTATATGAAAGTGTAAATATTTTAAAAATTGAATTATTAGATAATTAACTAAGCATTTTGGCTCTAACTAGGTCAAACAATTGAAACAAATACATATATATATATACATATATGCTTATTTTGTATAAAATGAAGTTTTATATTACTAAATTACATAAGTGGTCAAAGAAAGTGTTACTAGTTTTAGTTGAAATAAATTGCTATGGCTATTTTCACTCGCTATATGAAAGTATAAATGTTTTAAAAATTTAACCACAAATAACTAAGCATTTTGGCTCCAACTAGTTCAAATAATTGAAATAGGTGTGTATGAGTGTGAGTTTTTGTATGATTATTTTATATAAAATAAAATTGTGCATTGCTAAATTATAAAAGTATTCAAAGAAAGTGTTATTACTTTTAGTCAAAATAAATTGCTATGGCTATATTGACTCACTATATGAAACTATAAATGTTCTAAAAATTAAATTATTAAATAATTGACTAAGCATTTTGGTTCTAACTAGTTTGAAATGATTGAAACTAGTTAAATTACATAAGTGGTCAAAGAAAGTATAATTCGTTTTTGTCAAAATAAATTGCTATGGCCTTGTTGACTTGCTATATGAAAGTGTAAATGTTTAAAAAATGTAATCATTAAATAATTGATAAGCTTATATTTATCATATTTTAAATATCTAAATTCACATATTTTGGTATTTAATTGACATGGTTTCATTGATTTACAACTACATTGGACCAAATATTGCACTTCATGGATTTAGTTTGTATTTCAAGTTAATGTGGGCAAAACTAGTTATTTTGTAGCAAAAAGCCTATTTAGCAGCTTAATTGGCCCAGGATCTTGAGAATGACAATATTATTATGATGAAGAATCCATACATCATGTGAAAAATGCATATGTGTAGATAATTCAAGTTGATTGATCAACAATAACAAGTTGAGTACAATAAATGATGGAGATCTCCTCAATTATTCATCGGTGCATGAAATTGCATCTAATCAATTTAATTGATTGAAGATCAGCAAAGGGACTTTATGGATGTCCAAGGTGTAGTTAACATATGATAAAATCATGCAAAAATAGATGGGACACACTTGGCAAAGTGGTGGATGCAAGCATTGAGAAAATGAGATGGATTGCAGAAAGTTATGTAGATTTTCATGCAAGATTTGCTATTTTTGGACAATTTGTTTTCATGGGTACATATACTATTGTGGAAGCATCAATACTAGACATTAATCAAGCATTAAATATGATAATAAAGTGAATTTATGCAACTAATTATGCATTGGAAAGGAAGGAAGATGGATGCTCAAAACACTATAGTAGATCCTAAAATCACAATCCATGTTGTTGGAGACACTGTTGGACACTACAATGCCCATGCTACTAGAAATTTAGAATAGTAATATGCAATTTGGACAAATATTTGGGCACCACTGCTCTCAAATGTAGAAGTGGTTCTATTTTTAGAAACTAGTTGGTCATATGCGCGAAATAAAAGTTTTAATCCATAAAAGGGTGTAACCTAACCCTAAATTGGGTTATTTAAAGAGGGATTAACTGAAAAAACAAGGGGGGAAACAACTTTGGTGAAGGAGTTCAAGCTTAGAAGAAGATTTGGGTGCAAAAGCTATGGAGGAAGATCATTTACAATTAGGATTTTATTATTTTTTGTTGTTCTTGTTTCAATATTTTTATCATGTTTAGAATACTTGGGATTGCTTTTAATATTATTATGAGTAACTAAACTTCTCTTTCTAGAGGATAGATGGATTTTATATGGATATTGTGGTTTGATTAATTAGTTATAATATTGAGAGTTTTCATTAGTTTATTTATAATATCTTTGTTGAGTTTAAATTTTTTTACTTAGCTTGATTTTGATGATGAACGTGTTTATCCAGCTAAGTTTTGATGATGAGAAAATATATGATTAAGGTACTAACGAGTCACTTTCCCTAATATTGCAATGATAAATGAACAAAACAGGTTGACTAAGCTAGGAAAGTAACATCAGAGTGATGAACAACATATAAATGATCATATCAAGTTAAGCTCCACCAAATTGAAGTTTTCAGAGGAAGAAAATCATGTGAATGCTTAAATAAGAATTACCTTGAACTTAAAAGAGGATTTTAGATGGACTGGAACATGTCTCAAATCAAAAGAAGCAAATTTATAACATGAAGAAGCAATCAGAGGGCCTAAACACAAAATCTGAAAGCACAAATACAAATTTAGAAGATGTAACAATGTTCAAAAGATCTAAAAATTATGTCTAGAAGTTTTAGAACCACTTTAGAAGGAGAAGTCTATGCTTCAAAGGTCTAAAAGAGCACACAGAACCCAGTTAAAAAGCAAAGAACTCCTTCAGAGCTACGTTAGAGGACTTCAGACAAACTAAAATACTTTTGAAATAAAGAGAAGATGAGTTCAGGATCTGTGAAGCTTAGATCCTCTAAAAGCTGAGTCTAAACAACTTAGGAGGAAGTTTAGAGATAGTTAGAGCTACTTCAAAGGCCAAACTATTTTATCGAGCATCAAAAAGAAGTTTTAGATAAACTTTAGAGGTCCTACAAATGTTTTGAGGTACACTGTTAGATGAAAAATAGATAGATGCCAAAGTTCATATGGTGTACATAAGCTTCAGAGGGAACTTCAAGTCTTAGAATATGTTTAGAGGTGAAGTTCAAATCACAATGAGCCATCAAAGGATATGAAGATCAAGTCAGAATGGCTTCAGAATATGTTTAGAGGAGAACTCATGTTTCAAAGACAAAAGATCAATAGAAGTTCATTCAACCTCTTCAAAGGATCTTCAGAATGTATTCAGAAGAGTTTCAGAGGAGCAATGGTTGCTGGTATGATAGCATGTAGAAGGATCCCTTTGAGTATGAAAAATCAACTTTAGAGGGGCTACATCAATAGAAACACACTACTTCAGAGGTTTTAGAGGTAATATTAGAGTTGTTGAAGCATGAAAGGGTGATGTTGAAGGAAACATGACCTTTAGATGTTTTGAAAAAGTACTTCAGATGTGCTGAAGCATGTCCATAATGTGTCACTGAAGATACAAGTTTGAAACATTCTAAGGAGAGCTCAAAATTTCTAAGTCCCAACCTTTAAAGATGCTAAAGACTTACTTCAGAGGTTCTAAAGTCACAGGGAACACACAATGTTTCTGAATTCTAAAGGAGCACCCAAAATTTCTAAGTCCTGACCTTAAGAGGTTCTAGGAACTTATTTCAGTGGCTCTAGAATGATGAAAAGTGAACGACTCTTTAGAAATTCAGAAAGAACACCACTTTGCAAACACCTAACCTTTGGAGTTTCTAAAACTAACTTTAGAGGCTCTAAAACTATGGTGACTCTCCAATGGTCAGAAACTTGAATGTTTCACTTGCATTTAATGTGCATTGTCCACTATAACGGCTAGTTTTTGAATCAAAATATAAAAGGAGTTAACCGGGGACATTCCAATAGTTAGAAAAGACCATTAAACTTCATTCAAAGATTTTGTGCATATAATGTGCATTGTCCACTATAATGGCTAGTTTTTGAATCAAAATATAAAAGGAGTTAACCGAGGACATTCCAAGAGTTAAAGATTTCTTCCACACTTTCAACTCCAACTGTGCTGAAATCAGAAACTGCATTTAAAACCACACCTTCAATATACTTTCTAGAGTTTGAAACTTCTATTTTTAACTATTATATTATTTATTGTCTTACTTTAAACATTATATAATCTACCTAAGTAAGAGGCATTTATTTTGTAACATTTATTTTCATTATCTGATATAGCAAGCAAGTGATATAGCAAGCAAGAGGCTTGCTATTTGTTTATGTTGATTACAGCAAGTAGGGAAAACTTGCTAGGAACTGTAAGAGTTTTTGGTGAGCTCTAAAAACCAAAGTGTATTTGATTAGATTGCTAGTCAAAGTGTTAGTGGAACCTAAGTGCAATAAGAAGACTAACTTAGAGAAGTGGAGTAGGAACCCAAGAAGGGCCAAACCACTATAAAAGTCTATTTGTTTGTAAGTGTACTGCGTGATTTCCTTTCATTCCTCTTTTAGCACAACTGTTTTATCAAAAGTTTTAAAAGGTCAATTCACCCCCCTTCCCTAGCTACCATCAGTTAAGGACCAGTAATTGGTATTAGAACAAGATTCACTTATTACTATTAATCACTGGTATATCTAACTTGTGAAGAGATCCGTATAATGACCAACATGTTCCACAACCATTTGTTGAGGGATAATCCACTTCCAGAACCCCATTTTTCGATAGAACCAATTATGGATACTGGAAGCTGATAATGCAAAATTTTATGATCACCATAGACTACCAGTTATGGCTAATTGGTGGTGCTGTCGTGGGCACACCAAATTTAGAACCTTGCTCCAATCTAATTTTCTGTAGTAGTGTGAGTAAGG
>JAYJMB010001268.1:4508-16881 GCA_036873735.1 Pouteria campechiana
CCCCCCCCCCCCCCCCCCCCCCCCCCCCCCCCCCCCCCCCCCCCCCCCGGAAGGGAGTCTTTAAAATTTTTGGCCAGATAATGATTAAAGTACAAGGTTAAAGAAGATACTAATAACATAATGCACTTAGATTGATATTTTTATAGTGGTTCAGCCCTTCACTTGGGTTCGTACTCCACTTTTCTGAGTTAGCCTTTTTTGCTAAACTCAGGTTCCACTAATACTTTCTTTGATTAGTAACCTTCTGATTAAACAAATACACCTATTGGTTTCCAAGCTCACCAACTAACTTATATAAATACCAAGCAAGTATCCTACTTGATTTCACTACACAGAGGCAAGTCCTTGACTTGTAGAGATATGCAAAAATAAATGTTTACAAGTATTGATGCCTCTAGCAATTTGATTTTATATGAAGTTCAGAAGTAATAACCCAATTAATATAACAATAAAACATAGTAAGATTCAATCTTTAGAAGTGGCTAATGGATGACTTTGAAGACTTCTTTGAATAAGTTGCGGTGGAGTTGAAATTGTGGAAGAAAAAGCCTTAAAAACTTAGTAAATGCTCTCTTTTATTTCTCAAAATGATCTCCTTAATTTCTCATTCTTACTTAACTTCTTTTATATTGAATCTTCTGACTTTCTCTACTGTGGTAGGTGAGAATTATTAAATGCAGAGAAATGTTTGAATTTATAATCATTGTACTTTTCAGCGAGGTATCAGAGTCTATGAATTAGCATCAAATCCTCCAAGCTTTTAAGTGATATGAATTTTCCCGCACAACTCACACAAGTTATTATTTATTCAGATGCTACGAAGATATGTTTCGTACGCTCCAAAGCTGCGCGATAGCAGTGACTTGTGTTGGGATGGTAGGAATTGACTTCGAAGGAGTTTTACTATCTCCAAAGAGCTTAACTTGTAACTCCAAATATTTAAGTGTCTCTCTGACTCCAAGTACTTCTCTTGGCTTTGAAGTACATTTCCTCTAACTCCAATGAGTTTTACAGTCTAAAGAATGTTGAGTTAACTCTAAAGGCTCTCATCATTGTCTCCAAAAGCACCTTGTCAACTCTAAAGTACTTGAAACTCCAAAGTGATTGACTTAACTCCAAAGTTCGTGATCCCATGACTCCAAAGTTTTTGAGCTCATGACTCCAAAGCAATACAATTGACTCTGAAGGATGTGAACTTATAACTTCGAAGTAATATAATCACTCTCAAGTTATTTTTCTATGTCTCCAAAGTGCTCTAGTGGCTCCAAAACTCTTGTCTTGGCTCCGAGGCATTTTTGCTAAATCCGAAACTTGTGATTTTGTGACTCCAAAGATATTTTCCTCTTTTTCTGAAATGTTTTAATGGCTTTGAAGGGTTATCTTCTTGTCTCCATAATGTGAGCAACTTCAAAGGGATGAGCTTTTAAACCCAAAGTTGACTCTGAAGCTTCTTTGATAACTCTAAATCTTTTGTTTCCTTCTTTTTAGTATATTTGTGATTTATATACTTAGATTTCTTGAGCATTTACTTGGTTTCTTCCTTTGATCATCATCAAGATTATTCTTAAGATTAGTTTGGAAAAATTTTACTGAATAATGCTTGAGAATGAATTGTTAGTACCTTAATGTTTCAGTCATGTCTTTGCATCATCTTAAAACATGGTTGGTTAAGAAAGTTCATCATCAAAATCAAACTATTTAAGAGTGTATATTCAACAAAATTCATAGTTCAGCTTGCATGTCGTTATTTAAGTAGGGTATCTATGCATTTTCCTCACCTTACTTTTATAGTGCGACTATGATTTTAAAGTCTTGTACACAGGTTTAATATGGTAAAGTTTGGGGAGCCTCTGGCTATGGATACCCTTATTACTTCCTTAGTAGCTCCTTTGGAAGGTGGGGCATTACATTATGAATAAGTATGCATTGAATAGTACGCTTCATATTGTTATGCCTTTCATTGTATGGATTGATAGGGATGGTAAGTATCCCAAGTTTTCTTCCTATGTTGATAATTTGAATGCATGAGATGAAAGAGAAAGAAGAAATCCCATTACTCTAATTTATATGTATTAGGTTATGAGTATTGGTATGATGTAATATATTTTATGCATGTATGGCATAGTTATGACATAGTGTGCCTTAATGGCACACTATAATGAGCCTAAGTAGCCTAGTGATTGAATGACATGATTGTTATATTATATGCATGAATGGCGTTGGCTGTATATTGGATTAATGAGGACTTGGGCCTCTTAGGCATGAGAATAGATTGCTTGATTAAGAAATTATGCATGTTGTGATTTGTATCTCATGATGTGATGTGATGATATTATTAGCAAGTTCATTTTGTTGTGAATTGGAATATGTAAATTCCCTTAACTTGTTGATTATTGTTTACTAACTTTTCCTACTTACTGAGTTCACCTGGAACTCATACCTTCTTATTTCAAATTTTTTAGGTTAGCAAGTTAGGTAAAGAATACCAACTACGGGTTGGGGTTGGGAAGCAAGAGTAGAAAACATTTTTATGGTATGAGAGAATGCTGGGATTGGAATTCCATTATGTCTTTGTATAATGGTAATTTCATCATGTATTTGAAAAATTACAATTCAAAGAATTTAAATGATGTATAATGAAACAGATTAGGTTGGGGCTGGGAGCAAGAGTAGAAAACATTTTTATGGTATGAGAGAATGCTGGGATTGGAATTCCATTATGTCTTTGTATAATGGTAATTTCATCGTGTACTTGAAAAATTGCAATTCAAAGAATTTAAATGATGTATAATGAAACATATTAGCATGTCATAATAATGTATTTGTAGATGAATTGTATGTTGGCTCAATAGGTTTATTGCCATCATGATTCAACTTCCATCATGGGTAGCTGCGGGCGTATTTTAGGAGCTGCATTTTATGATTTATGTCATTGCTTTAATTTATCAAAATTATAGTTTTAGATGATAATTAAATTGCATAGGTTTAGACCTTAATATTTCAGGGTAGACTATGTCAAATGTTTGGTAGAATATTCCCTTAGAAATGGGAAAAATATAGAGTAATGGTAAAACACATAGGCCCTTAAGTGGGGTGTTACAAAATAGTATTAAAGCGTAGGGACTTATCTGTGTGATAAATCCTAATCAAGTTCTAGAATCATGATGGCAATGGCTATTGGAAGATATAGGAAATGACATGCCATGGGAACATGAAAGGATATTGGTTTATAGGTATTTTGAAGGCATCAGAACCAAACAAGGAGAGCATGTGATTAGTTATAATCTGACATAAATGATATTGGTTTGGCAGGAAGGTGATAGTATTATGATATCACATTGGTGACTTTGGAGTAATATATACCTGCTATGAGCAGAGTGGCGCAATGAAGCTTGGTGGTGCTTATAGTATACCTTATTTGAATGTTTGAATATTCTTGTTTTGTAGTGTAATTGAAATGATAAAACTGTGAAGTTTCATGAATTTTTATTAGAAATTGTATACGTTTCTATTTGTTTAAATAGTTTGTAATGGCATCATTGGTATCACTAGGTAACCTAGTTGGTGATTTGAGTAATTTGATTGGATATTTCATAAGTCTTAAATGTGTATCTGGATAAATAACCTCAATGTATTTGTTTTGTTGAATTATGTATTTAATGCAGAATTAAATAAATTCTATAATGAATTGTATGTTAGGAACTTTTAGTATTCCTCGATAAAGTTTTGGATGTGATTAACTATTATAAAGGATGGCGTGTGTACTTTGCTTATAAACATGTGATTTGAATGAAGTGGCCAGTGTGCCATGATTGTATTGAGTTCACCATGGTTGAATTGAATTGTTTTGATTGATAATGTACTTGATACATTTGTATATATGAGACTCATTTACTTTGATTGAATGTAAAGTGAGATAAATGCCTGAGCGGATTTTCCTTAATGCAAGTGTACACGTCACCAACAAGTAATAAAAAGTGAGTCAGATATTGTTCCACAAGGATGTATCTATGCTAAGTACCAACTACTCTTAACTCTAAATTCTATTTGAAGGATTAAATTGTGATATGTGAATGTAAATAGAAAAGATCTAGATTAATAAACTCTGGCAATGATGTGGATTATGGACAAATATAAAGAGAAAATGATTAAAACATCTAGGTGTTTTTGATTTCATCGAATTAATCAAATTTAGTTTCATCAATTTTAAGCAATCAGTGTTTGCTCCTATGTTGGCAACGAATTCCTCTTGAATAGTTGCTATTGTTTCTCAACTCATAACAACCTATCTCAATTAGCTAATTTACTACATCTCTGTCAAAATCCCACTTTATCAAGATGCATTAAGATCAAGAAACTCATATTATTGCATAAGCTTCATGAATATCTCTATCATCATGACCATCTTAGGGTGATTAATCATGGTCTAACTCAATTATCACTTCTCAACCTAAAATTGAATCACATATCATTTTGAAAGGGCTAGCATTAAAATCATACTAAACATTTAGCATAGATAATGAACAAATAAAGAAATCCATTTGATCATAATCCAGCTACATCGTTCCCATAGATTCATGTGTCTTTAGCTTATGATATAATCAAGGAAAATCATACACATTATATTATACATAATTAAGAACCTAAAAAGAATGAGAGAGAATAAGAAGGGATCAAGGAAAACTCTTCTCCATGTAATGCATTTCCTTCTCTTGCTCTTTTGACAGTTTCCTCTAATTATAATAGAGATCTCCCCTAAAAATCATTTGTTGGTGCTTCCCTTTCTAGTTTCTCCACCTCCAAACCTTACTAAAGTCCCCTCAAAGATGTGGCAAAACTCTATTTTATATCATCTCCATTAGCATTTAGCTTTGGTGTGCAAGTCAAGGAAGATCCTTAAAATCTAAAATTTATCTCCAGCATGGTGCCGCAGCATGGAAATTTTGTGGCGTGGCACAAACTCTCTGCCTTGTTGAAATTTTGCTTATACAGGTTCAGTGCCACAACATGGAAATTCTATGCTATGGCACAACTTGCCATTCTCCATCTTGTGCTATGGCATGGAAATTCATGGTTGCAGCATAGAATTAATGACTTGGAAATTTTCTTCATTTGTGATGTTTGGTGCCGCGGCATGCAAATTCCATGCCATGACATTAACTCTTTGTCCATCATTTTATGTTTCTCCTCAATTCATTCCATGTCTTCTTCTTTTGCTGTTAATGTAACAATTGGGATGTTAATTTTTGGATAATGATGTTTTGGAATACATTGTAATTGTCATTAGTGGAAAATTTTGTTCCATCATGTATGAGAATGAACTATGAAATTGAGAATAAAGTTATTATTTTATGAGGCCATATATTTAGATATGATTTAGATTTATATAAGGCCCACTTTTGGTATATTTTGATGATGTATAAAAAGAGGACTAAATATGTATTTTAATGTTAGAATATATGGAAAATAATATGGTCTAAAAATATGAATAAAAGAGAGTGAAAACATGGAGGAAAATCCACAAAACTGAAGGCTAGCGAAATTGGTGTCGGTGGCGCTAGTCGATGATAAGGCATAGGCGAAGTCTAACAAGGCTGGCAGTGCGGCACCAGAATTTGGCCCCACCCGTGCCGGTTGGTGTTTTGAGTCAGAAATCTGACTTTTTTCCATTCATTTCATTCCATTTTTTTCCCCATTCTGCACTGTTTTCTTCCTCACCAAACCTTAGCCTTATTATGCCTAATTTCATGCCATTTTAACTAATAGATTACCTTGCCTAAGTGGAGAATCATTTGATCTTTTCTTTAAACACAAGTTTCAACCATGGGAATGGTGTAAAACATAAGCAAATTTGGTTTACTACAAATGGAAGAAGCTACATGGAGTTTTAGACTTTGATTCTTGTCCATGGATGAAAGCCATATTTGGATTCAACGAATCATTTGAGCATGAAGTGGAAAGATCAATCATGGAACTTGAGGCATTGTAGAATAATTCTCTCTTAAGGTAAGTAGGCCCCCTTTTTATGGTTGAATGCGTGGGGAATTACCCATTTGTTTAAATTTGGGCTTGTATGTTTTAGTTAAGGATAGTAGATATCCCATCTTTATTTAAAATGGATATTATTTGGTTTATTAGGAATAGTAGGCATTCCTTGGATTGAAATGATGTTTTATTACAGTAAGGTTATGTGATTGTTGGGGATAATCTTTATCCCATACTTAAGTAAATGAAGTTTCATATGAATGCTTTATTGGGTAGGGATAGAGAGTATTCCCTAACTTTGTTTAGGAATGGATGTTGGATATTATAAGATGGTGGATAATATTGTATTTTGTGGTGTTTAGAATTTATTGACTGGAATGGAAAGAATATTATATTACATGTGAAAGTTGGGCATGATTATACATGTTCTGATTGTTGTTATATTATGTTCTTGATTATTGATTATTGTTATTTTAATATGCCCACTTACTGAATTGCCTGGACTCTTGCTTGTTTATTATATATTTTTAGTGGACAAGTCGAGCAAGGGATCTATGGAAGATGTTATTTAAATTTGTGGTTTTTATTGTGTTTAATAACAATTGGAATTTGTATTCATTCATATTATAATAACTTAATTAGAGATATATTCTACTATATAAAAGAGAATGGCATGTCATAATAGTGAAAAATATGTATGTTATGGATATGGATTATGTTATTATCATCATGGGGTGATGCAGGTTCTAGGTTGTGGGTAAGTTGAGTTAATTGAGTCATTTATGATTTATTTGTAACTATTGAAATTTTAGTTTTATGGATGATTGTAAAATTGTACAGGTAAAATTCCTCATATTTTATGGGAGACTCTGCCAAATTTTTTGCAGAAGTTTCCTTAAGAATAGGGAAATTATTGAGAAGAAAAAGAATGGTAGCGTCCCGCATAGGCCCCAATAGAGAACAATCTAACAGATGGTCGAAATGCATAGGGTGGGGGTGCGGGGTGTTAAAGTTAATTCTCCATATTTCTATCACCTCTCCTACATCCATGTCCCTATAAGTAAACACAAATAAAACACCTTAAGCTAACTAAATATGATTGAAGAATAAACCAAAAGTTAGTCAAAAAAGACCTAGTATAAGTGAATAAAATTCACTTATCAACACTCTCAAACTTAACTTTTTTCTAGTCCTAGAGCAAAACAAAACAAAATGAAACAAAACATAACCTATGATTCCACAAAACATATTTTTCTATGGAAAATATAGGAAACAATTAATAGTTGGGTTTAGTTTATATGGACCTCAAAATGACATCACATGTATGTAACCTTAGAGAAAACTTCAAAGAATATTATAGATCTAGAACTTCAACCCAAGCATTGTTGTAGTCTACTCTTGATTTCCTACATGAGTGCATAAGATGTAGCCAATGTCATTTATTTACTTATGTCTTAGACATAGTCTAGCAACTTGAGGAACTTATCATGTTACTCTATAAGCTCGTATCTCAACATTCTTCGACTAATTTTAACAACTTATCACCAAGAATCAATGGGCCTTAATAAGCATGTAGCGGGGCCTTAGGTTTAGCTAACAAGAAAATGGATAAAGGATACACAAAGTAGAGACATAGAGATGTAAAATTTTATCTTCAATAATTGCATTCTCTATTTGTATACATCCATATGTGGGTTGTATTACTACCACACTCCCAAACTTATTTTATTTGAGTTTGTTGGGATGTGGGTCCCCCAAGTGAAAGATAGATCTTTATCTATTCTTTTTGTTTGACACCCATTTTTCCTTGTTTTGGCATTATTCTTTCTTTTATACCCCCAAACTGGTTTTCTTTTGCTGTCTTTCATGCTCTTCTAATAACCATGTACATCAATTATGCCTCTAAATCAGTCAAATATGGTTTTTCAAGCTCAATTAGTTTGGGTGATGAGGCTAAATAAAGAAAAGTCAAATGTCATTCTTTCATTAGAGCTCAATAGGGATACTAGTGATAATGATGTGTTAGGTTAGTAAAAAAGGCCCAAACTAAATAATGAATGCCTAAATCATTTCCTTAGTGATTTATTATTAAAGTTTTGGTTAGAATGATGATCAAAACAAGCTTTTAGATCTTAAATAAGTCATATTTGTATAATTTCTTAAACCAAATCTTAGTACCTAAGTAACCAAACATAACATGGCTAAGTGTTCAAGTGAATGAAGAGTCTTAAGGGCAACTCAACAAATGCTTAGGTTAAGTATATAGACCAAATATGAGTCTTCTATTTTATACAAGTTATATTGAATGCATCATACTCTTATCATTGATCTCTTACAATTGAACTCACACATTTTTTTTATTGAGAAAAACATAAATAAACCACATTAGTAAAAGACTCTAAAAGACTATTTTTAAAACAAATTATCTTTAAAGCAAAGATATAAAGGTCACAATAAAACAACATGGACTAACATAGAAACAAGATAATAGGTAACAAAAAAATAATAGGTAACAAAAGGAAAACAAGAAACAACCATCCCCAAACTTAGAACAACATTGTCCTAAATGCAGAATGAACATTTAAGTTGCAAGGACTTCCCTGAAAGAGCTCAGTCAATGTCATCAAACTCTTCTTCTTCAATGTCTTCATCATCTATTTCTGCATTATCCATATCTTTAGCATCTGCCTCCTCACCAACATTTTCATCCTCAAGTTCATTTTCCTCTTCTAGTTTAGCTCCTTCTTCATGTTTAGCTTCAAAGGTAGCTATAGGTGGAAACATTGGAGGTGGGGGAAGCTGGACCGAATTGGGAAGCATTGTAGCTAAGGTGACATGGCACTACATTAAGTAGTTAGAAACCTGCTCCTGTTTGGCAAAATACTGAGCAAGTAGCCCATTTAGGTGTTGAACTTCATCTCACAAGCTGAAAATTTTAGTGGCATCTTTAGATTGTGGTTTGTCACCCTGATGAGATGAACTCACTCGTGCAGCACTTGTGTTAGGGCCAAGTGCACCATGCCTATGGGGAGCAATTTCTTCATCATCAAAGACTTTGTTTTTGAAAATCTTCCTAATCATGTCTAGTGAAAATTATAGGCTTAGGGTGCTAAATCTCTTTGGATGGACTGGATGACACTTCTGCTTGTAGACAGGGATCATAGATCAATGATGGATGACCAAAGCCTCCTTTTAGTGATGATAGCTGTGCCATATTCGGGATTAAAACTTCAATGATTTTTCCTACATCAACAGATATCTCTTTTAGTATAGTGTAGTTCAACATGGCCCTTTCTTTGGAAACTCCCGAAACATGATATGTTAGCATCAGCTTTACGGAAATAAAATAATGCTAAACTTTTACTTTAATGAACAAGCCTTTGCTAGGGAAGATGCGCACTCCTGTTCTTGATCTTGTCCATACTATGCTTGGCTTCACAATGACCTGAATTAACTCTTCAACATCAGGTCCTTATTCTTGCATTCTTGAGGAATCATCATCTGGAAAGTCAGGCAGTTGATATCTATGATTAATTATGGTTCTATTAAATGGAACCCACTTGCCTCTCACTCTTGCTCCGAAATTCTGGTGTTCCTTTGCATTTGCATAGAACTCCCTTACAACTGGGATAAGGGCTACTATCAGTTGTTTAGTAAATTCTTCCTAGTGTCACTCTCTAATTGTAGCAAGAACACTTTTCATAGGGTGATGAAAACCCCTCTCTCGTATGCACTTCCTCCATAGTGAAGTTCTATGTCTTTCTTCAGCTTCTTCACTTACAAATGTAGGTTTGATGAGACATCCTGATTCGGTATTCTTCCTCTTCTTTGAAGGATTAGTGGCCATAGCTTTCTTTCCTTTTGGAGACATGATGAAAATGGTCCTTAAGGTCAACAAGCAATGCATCCACTATTTTTCACTATTATAAACTCCAATTCCAATCTAAAGTGATAGCAAGCCACCTTAATCAACGACCCCAAACACAAGCCAATCTTAATCAAAAGCAATGTAAGGACCCCAAACACTAGCAACCTTGATGAATATAGCTTGACAATGCAAATGTTGCCCCCTTAGGCATTTTCACAAACACATCACCATAATATTCTTGCAAACTCATTCAAAAAAAGCCCCATGTGTCCATGTCCTCCATTTAGGTATTTTAACAAACACTTGACTTGCACCTTTGAGCCCTCTAATCCACACCAAAATTCCTCAAAAAATGGATGATTCTCACCTCTAATTGTCCACAAAAGATGAAGAAGACAATAATCTCTTAAAAACATGGGAACTCACCTGATTTCACAATGTTCTTCATTCCCAACCTTGAAGCCATTTGTGGAAGACGTTGGAGGAAGCTGACATGAGTGTGGATAAGACTTGAGTGCTTTGAGAGTAGGTAGATGTTTAGCCATGGCTTTGGGTTAGAGAAATCGAGTGGAGAGGTGGGTTGGATGGGAGGGTTGCTTGTGTTTCCTTGTGCTAGAAATGAGAAGTGATGAAGGGTTTTGGTGTTTGAAATGAGATGGGACGAAGTGTGTTTTGAAAAGGGGGTTTATGCATTTTTGAAGTGAGCAGCATGTTTGGGAAATGAAGTACGTGGGGCAGTGCCTCAGCTTAAGAAGTTGCTGCCTCTTAAGTGCATGTTCAAAATGCATAGTGTGGCTCGATATGGAAAAGTGATGTCGCGGCATAGACTCTCTAGATGTCACATGTTCAATTTTTGTTCATCAATGCTATGACATGGAAAAGTGATATTGCGGCATAGGCTCTCTAGATGTCACATAGCAAGCTTCTTTGCCAAAGCACAAGAATGTTCTATCACGATATTCACCCTCTAATTTCTCATTGCATCCCTTAATGTCATGGCATAAGAAATCTATGTTGTGGCATAAAGTTATTGACTTCATTTTGTTGTTGATTGATTGCTGGAATGCCTATGTGTCCACCCTGAAAGTCTAAGATTCAAGAATGTTATCATTGATGACTAAGACATGAATTAAATTTTTAATTGCTTAATTAAAACTAAGTCTATAAGAATAAAATCTATCGAATATGCAATTAACAATTGTATTAATGCAATTTGAAACTAAAAAATGGGTTCAAAAGCTTGAGTTGCCTTTCAAGAAGCACTTAAGTTATAGTCTTTAGCCAGACCCTTCCTTTTTCAAGGTCATTTGTGCATGAAAAATGCTTTGAGGTGAATAATGCCACCCTCATAAAGGCTTCAATCGCTGTCCATTGACTTTGAAAATCCCTTTTTTCTTCGTGATGAAGCTCCACAGCACCATATGGGAAAACATGTGTCACAATGAATGGTCTTGACCACTTGGATCTGAGTTTTCTAGGGAACAATTGAATCCTGGAATTGAACAACAATATTTTTTGCGCTAGGACAAGTTCATTTCTCTAGATATGCTTGTCATGCCATGCTTTTATCTGCTCCTTGTATATCTTGGCATTCTCATAGGCTTTGTTGCATAATTCATCCAGTTCAGTTAGTTGTAGAAGTCATTTCTCCTTGGCTACATCCATAGTCATATTCAATTGCTTTATTGCCCCACTGGGAGATGACATGCATTGCCATATACAAGCCTATAGGGCAACATTCCTATGGGTGTTTTGAATGTAGTTCCATATGCCCACAGAGCATCATCTAGCCTTTTAGCCTTGTCCTTGCAAGAGTTTTGCATTATCTTTTCTAGAATTCGCTTCACTTCTCTATTAGAGATTTCTGCTTGGCCATTTCTTTGAGGATGATTAGCTAATGCTATATTATGAGTAGTAATTGCCTCCACCCACTTTGATACATAGTCCACTGCCAAGAGGATGTAGGAAATGGTCCCATGAAGTTGATGCGCCACACATCAAAGAGTTCAACCTCTAAAATGTTTTTAAGTGGCATTTTATTCTTTCTCGGTATGTTTCTACTTCTTTAGCATTGATCACATGCAACAATAAAAGCTTGGGCATCCTTAAACAATGTAGGCCAATAGAAACCCACTTGCAGAACTTTTACAGTTGTTCTATTTCCTCTAAAATGTTCTCCACACAAAAGTGTATGGTAGTGGTAGTGCTTGAGAATATATTCTATTTCTTCTTCTGGTATACATCTCCTTATTATTTGATTAGCACAATGCTTATAGAGAATTGCATGTTCCCAATAGTAATGCTTCAAATTAGAATAAAACTTCTTCTTTTGAGGAGGCAGTTTAGGTGGCATGATGTTTCTGGCCTGATAGTTTACAAAGTCTACATGCCATGTAGTGGGCTATATTGTAGTATTAGCAAACAACTACTCATCTGGGAATTGATTGATGAGAATGCAAAATGTCATATTTCATTCTCCTAATACTTCATCTTTTGCACCTATTTGATTCCTAAATATAC
>JAYJMB010001269.1:0-12412 GCA_036873735.1 Pouteria campechiana
GATCGACCCTTGCATAAGCACACTAGACTATACATCGACCGTGCACTTGCGAGGTATTAAATTTGAGCCATCAGTAAACATTACAGATATATCATTGTGGATGATTATAGTATATTTACCTGGGTAATATTTCTAGCATCCAAAGATGAAGCTTTTTCATTCTTTAAAGTATTTTCCAAATGTGTACAGAATGAACAAAGCTCTCATTTCGTTTCCATAAGAAGTGATCATGGTGGAGAGTTTGAAAATCATAGATTCACTAATTTTTCTAAAAGCGATGGAATTCTGCAAACTTTCTCTACACCAAGAACACCCCAACAAAATGGAGTAGCAGAAAGAAAGAATAGATCTTTGTAAGAAATGGCAAGCATAATGTTGAATGAATATAATCTTTCGCAGTATTTTTGGGTTGAAGCAATGAACACTGCATGTTATTTATTAACAGAATCTTTGCTAGATCCACACTCAACAAAACTCCATTTGAATTATACATTGGCAAGAAACCAAATATTTCATATTTTCATCCTTTTGATTATAAACTCTTTATTCTTAAAAATGAAAAAGAAAACCTTGGAAAATTTGATAGTAGATCTGATCAAGGTATATTTCTAGGTTATTCCATTGTTAGCAAAGCATTTAAAGTGTACAACTTGAGACTTAAGATTATGGATATATCTATCCATGTTAAATTTGATGAATATACTAACTCCATAAAAATAAATAGTGATCTTGATGATGAGACAAATAATCTTTTAACAAATGTGGAGAAACTAAGATTACAAGATAATCAAGAAGAATCTCCACTATTAGAGATAATAATGGGTGAAGCTAAACCATTTGCAATAGAGATAAATGAGGAAGTTAACTCATCTCTTCCTAAAGATTGGAGGTTTATGCATGCTCATCTTGAAAACCAGATAATTGGTGATGTGTTCGATAAAGTTAGAACTAGATCATCCTATCACCAAATATGTGGCAATTTTGCTTTTATTTCTTAATTAGAACCAACTTTCATAGTCCAAGCATTAGAGGATGAAAACTGGATGCAAGAAGAATTGGATCAATTTAAAAGAAATGATGTGTGGACTATTGTTCCAGGACCAAACCATCAACCTATTATAGAAACAAAATGGGTCTTCAGGAACAAATTAGATGAATCATGAATTGTGGTGAGAAATAAGGCAAGGCTAGTTGTTAAGGGGTATCATCAAGAAGAAGGTATTAATTTTAAAGAGTCATATGCCCTTGTTGCAAGGATTAAAGCCATTAGAATGCTTCTTTTATTTGCATCATATATGGATTTCAAGCTATATTAAATAGATGTAAAGAGTGCATTCTTAAATGGTTTCATTAATGAAGAAGTATATGTGGAACAACCCCCTAGGTTTGAAGATCCCCACTATATAAATCATGTATTCAAACTCAAGAAAGCCCTCTATGGTCTGAAACATGCTCCTAAAGCTTGATATGAGAGGCTAAGCAAATTTCTAATTGAAAAAGGTTTTTTAAGGGATAAAGTGGATACTTCTCTCTTCCTTAAGCATGCAAAGAAAGACATTCTTATAGTTTAAATTTATGTTAACGATATAGTATTTTGTGCAACTAATGAAAATCAATGTCAAGAGTTTTTCAAGATTATGCAGGGAGAATTTGAAATGAGCTTGATGGGTGAACTCAAATTCTTCTTAGGACTACAAATCAAACAAGAGAAAGAAGGAATCTTCATTGATGAGAATGCACAATATGATATTTTACTCTCTTAATACTTAATCTTTTACACTTGTTTGATTCTTAAATATACTTATTACTTTTATATTTTGATTTATGAGACAATTGGAGTGGTTAAGTGCAAAAACAAGTCAATTGAGGGATTTTGGACAACTTCAGATGATGGCTCGAATTTTATTTTGGTTGGTTTGAAGATCTCATGGTCTGTTAAGCATGAATTTTTCTTAGAGATTTATGGTGGTAGCAAAGAGATTGGGCCTAGCAGAATAATCTCATAGCCCACCACTGATCTCCCTAGGCGTGCGAGGGCTTCGCCCCTGTAGTACGGATTGTACACAAGATGATGCGCTAAGGAGAAGTAAAAAGGAGCACCGAAGGTAGTAGGTTGGTGCCGCCAGCACCCATCTGGCACTACCGGTGCCAACCCACTTCACACCACCACCCGAACGGAGGCAGTAAGGTGTCGATGGCGGCGCTCGATTCTGTTCCCAACTTTTTGAAACTTAAAAAAATTATAGATTTTGCGTATTTTGACTGTATAATAGCGGTTTCTCAGGGTTTTGGGGGGGTTCTTTTGCTAGGGTTTTGAAGAGGACTTTTTGGTGGCTTTTGAAAAAAAATCCTCTTCTCTCTCTTCTATTTTATTTTTCTTTGTGATTTTATAGCCCTGCGTGGCTAAACTCTTATTCTTGGTTTAAGGAGACATAAGCCTCAGAATCAATATACTGTGAGCTCTAATTTAATTTAATTGTTCAATTTATACTTTGAGTATTGAATGTTCTTCTTTGTTCATGATTATGATTGTTATGTTTAATTGTTAGGAGATCTATTAGTTTATTATTCATTACAATCTATTACTAGATTAGATTACATATTCGTAATCATTTGATCACTCTAATTTGTGAAGCAACTAAGGTTTAATAATTTGCTACTGTTGCTGTTATTAAATCTTAGGAAGAATATTTGACTAAATTAAATGCAACCGCTAGTGCTTGTGTTGTTTAGTTTCACCAATCTCTACAAATCTTAAGGCTGCTATTAGATTAAACTTTTAGCGCTAGTCTGGGTTGTTTAGTGGTAAGGGTTAATTAGAATGTTGTTTTCTAGTTAACTATGTTGAAGGAGAGATAGAAAAATAATTCAAATGTTTAATATTTAAAGTATGTATTGATTTATAATTTTATCAATGATCAGTTATGAGATTTTGATAGTGAATGTTGACCTAAACCAAGGTTTTCTTTTTTGATAGATTTCTTTGATAACACTTTCTTCATTATATTAAAAATCCCCTTTTTGTTCACTTTGCAAAAAACTAAGCTAGATACTCCTCGTGGGATCAACCCTTATTAACACTACTATAGGTAATTTAATTGGAGTAAGGTTCTAAATTTGGTTGCCTACGATAGCACACTAAATTTTTAGCGCCGTTGCCGAGGATGCATTTTAGTTGATTTTTCCTTTTAGGGTCTATTAGATTTTTCTTGATTATTTATGACTGCAACTTGATCTTCTAATCAAGGAAATTTGTAGTATAAACCAGAAATTGAAAGAACTTTTCACAGGTTAAGAAGTGAAGCTCAGAAGAATTCAGAAAAGGAAGAAGTCATGGCTGGAACTCGAACTTTGAAAGAGATTGCCACACTTAATTTGTATCAATAACCCCAATGCATAACTTTTCCTATTTTAGATACTACTGTTAATTTTGAATTAAAATCTGAACTAATTCATCTCTTGCCCACTTTTCATGGTCTTGTAGGTGAAGATCCTCACAAGCATCTAAAGGAGTTTCAGGTAGTGTGCACAAGTATGAAATCGATAGGAGTGATTGAAGAACAGATAAAATAGAGAGCCTTTCCATTCTCTTTGAAGGATTTGGTGAAGGATGGGCTTTATTATCTACCATCTGGGAGCATCACAACATAGAATGAGATAAAGAGGCTATTTTTGGAGAAATATTTTCTAGCTTCAAGGCCAGCCAACATTAGGAAGGAAATTTGTGGTGTGAGATGGCATAGTGGAGAATCCCTATATGAATATTGAGAGCATTTCAAGAAATTGTATGCATGTTGTCCCCATCATCAGATTAGTGAGCAGCTACTCATCCAGTATTTTTATGAGAGTCTTCTACCCACTGAAAGGAGTATGATTGATGCTGCTAGTGGAGGAGCTTTGGTGGATAAAACTCTTGAAGCTGCAAGAAACTTGATTGCAAACATGATACCAACTCACAACAATTTGGCAATAGGCTTGATTCTCTATCCAAGCCTATCAACGAGGTAAGTGTTTCTTCCCTTGAACAACAAATTATAGGCCTAACTTCTCTTATTAATCAATTGGTAGTAGGAAATATACAGATAACAAAAGCTTGTAGAATTTGTTCAATAGTAGGACGTCCAACTGATGCATGCCCAACTCTTCAAGAGGAACCTATTGAGTAGGTGAATGCAATGGGTGGTTTCTCTGGACAACACAAAGGAAGTATGATCCTTGTTCAAATACATACAACCCAGGATAGAGGGATCATGCTAATTTCAGCTATGGGAACCCACAAGTAAATCAGTCTGTTACTCAAAATTGCCCAAATTTTCAGTAGTATCAGCAGCCATACCCACTTAGACAACCACAGGGACAAACTTCTAACTCTGGTATGTCTTTAGAAGATATTGTTAAGTCTCTTGCCTCTAACACTTTGCAATTTCAATAGGAGACAAGGGCTAGCATTTAGAATTTGGAGAATCAGGTAAGTTAGGTAGCTACCACAATCAATCGGCTGGAGATACAAAATTCAAGAAAATTGCCTTCTCAAACAGTGGTGAACTCAAGAGAGAATGTGAGTGCAATTGTTTTGAGGAGTGATAAAGAGATTAACATTCCAGCAAAAGCAACTCTTACACCAATAGAGCAAGAAAAAGGGAAAAGCATTGTAGCAGACAAGGACCTTCCTAAGGATAATAAAGTAGCCAAATGAAAGTTTCCACCTCTTTTTGAATATAAGCCAGTACCCCTTTTCTTGAGGCTTTAGTAGAATCTCATAAAATAAAGAACTATAAAGATTACTATGAGACTTTTTGTAAATCTGAGGTAAATATGCCACTTTTTGATGTCATTAAACAAGTACCTTGTTATGCTAAATTACTAAAAGAAATATGTATAACAAACAGAAAATAGAAACTTTAGAGATATGAGAAGGTGAGAGTAGGGAAGAATGTTTCTGCAATCATTCAAAGAAAACTCCCTGCAAAGTGCAAAGATCCTGGTATATTCACTATCCCTTGCATGATAGGTAACACTAAACTTGAGAAGGCCATGTTAGATTTAGGAGCTTCTATTAATGTTATGCCATATTCTTTGCATGCTTCTTTGAAACTTAGACCTTTGAATAAGACTGGTGTTGTGATTCAATTAGTTGATAAATCTAATGCATATCTGAAAGGGGTAGCTGAGGACGTTCTTGTGCAAGTTAATGATTTAATCTTCCTTGCTAATTTTTATGTGTTACATATAGAGAATGGCAATCACACTACTCCCATTCTATTAGGAAGACCCTTCCTAAGATATCCAAGACTAAGATAGATGTTCATAGTGGCACACTTACCACTGAATTTGATGGTGAAATTGTTAAATTTAACATTTATGATGCCATGAAATATCCTAATGATGATGATACTATTTACTCCATTGATGTGATTGATTCTTATGTACAGGAAGTTTTTGAACTTGATGGAAAAGATGAATTGGAAGTTGTTATTAGTAAACATCTTGAGAAAGAGAATAAGATGTTGCCTTTGAGTACCAATTTGCAGGAAACTGTTGCAGCATTGGATAACTTTCCGAAGTTATTAGAATCAGGTAATGATCCTTACATTGAGTTACCAGTTTCTAATAAGAGCCTTTTATTATCTATTTTGTAGGCATCTACTCTAGATTTAAAGCTTCTTCCTAGACAACTCTAGTATGTGTTCCTTGAAAATGGCAAAACCTTGCCTGAGATCATCTCCAGTGAACTCAGTGCAGTACAAGAAGAAAGGCTTGTGCAGATTCTGAAGAAGCATACGAGGGCTATTGGTTGGATAATGAAAGATATTAAAGGAATTGAGGGAAGTAGGTGTCAAGATTCCCTCTCCCTTATGTAATGGCTTAGACCAAGCTAATGAGGGAAGCAGGTGTCAATTTGCCTAAAGAACAAAGAGAATCTCCAAGAGACTCAGATGCAATTGATGAGAAGACACTGAAAAAATAGGTTTCAAGAAAACCTCACAAGGCTGGATTAGTGAAAAGCCAGGAAGAGAAGTACAACTAAAGAGATCCAGACCAGAGCAAGAAGAAGAAGTAGAGAGAATAACAAGAAAAGAAAGTTTAGAGCAGGAAAGAATAGAGACTCCAAGAGAAGAAGAGACATGTCAAAATAGAGGAGTCAGAAGAGAATTTGAGAAGAGAAAGTGAAGCAGCTGTAGTAGCAACCACCCCTTCTTACACTCCCATCAGATCCCTATCACCCATAAGACCCACTTCTTCTTATCAACCAACCACACCAACCACTTCATCAATCCCTACTACATAACCCATTCCACTCAACCCAGAAGATAGATTGATACATATTAAACATTTTTTGTCTACTCTAGCTCTTCAAATGAACAGAATGGATCAGAGACTTAATACTGCCATGTCATCCATGATCCTAAGAGCTGATAAGATTGATCAATGACTTGACTTTTTACAATCTCTAGTAGAGTCATTCAGAAGTTAAACTTATCACCCTCCTTTCACTCCACCCCTAATTCATTTCTCCTCACCTCTACATCACTTCTCTCCAGTTAGAATGAGCTCCCCCATCACAGTGATGTCTTCCCCCTCACATTCTCCTCCTCATCCATCATCTCTTGCAATTCCAGAGGTTGCTCAACCTAAGAGTGAACCTGCTAAAATTGTTTCTCCATCTCCTCCAACACAAGCCTCCCTCCATCACAACCATCATCAAGTTCCAACTACTGAAGTCCCTTCAAACCTGCTTGAGGATTATCCTTCCAATCCTCATATAGCCATTGTCAGATATGAAAAATATTTCACAGTTCCACTCCATCCAATTCATTTTCTTCCCTCAAGGCCAGCAGTTTGGCTAGATTGGACTTGGATGGATCTAGTTCGGTTAGGAGAAGTAATTTTTAAACGAATAGAAGAGATTACTCCAAAATGAAACACACCTTCAATTTGTCCAGAGTGGAGAAGACTTCCTACTCCTCCAAAAACTCTACCACAAAGTCCTCCACCATCTCCTTCAAAGACATTCAATGATAATATTGATATTCTTCTTCATGTTGCAAATCCAATTAGGATGACATTTTTGAGTTTGAAAGCAAATCGAAGATCAATTTTGAAGTTGCTAGGATGTTTCTTTCTTAGTCCATCATTCTATCTCCTCAAGAATTTTCATTCTCAGAACTGGAGGATCCTAACATTCTACATAGGATTTAATTTCTTCTAAATCCTCCATTAACTCCCAAGAGCCACAAAATTCAAATTCTTGATAGAGAGTCAATTCTTCAAAATTATTCTAAGAGACTTCTTCATTTACTCCCAACATCGAAGAAACCTAGAACCACATTTCCATCTCCCTCAGGTCCTCATCAACTCTTTATCATCACTGAGGAAGAATTCTCATTCTACAAAACTGCCAATCTAGAGGTAATTGTTGATTATCTTCCTCTTTCATATCCACAACTATCTGATCCTTCTCTCCACCATAGGATATGGTAGATCCAGTCTCAACCAACCCCGTTACCAAAGCCCAAAACTTCACCACCACCTTCTACCAAAGCAAAAACTAGAAAACGTTCTACAATCCCAAAACCAAAACCATTAACTAAACCATCATCTTCTACACCTTCATCTCAGCCATCCTCCTCTAAACCCAAGAGAACGCCAAGGATTCCACCTCCAAAGGAACACAAAAAGGCTCCTCTCTCTAGAATAACCATGTACCATCAAGAGTACAAAGCCCGCATGAATGCCAATTTAAAAGGGACTCTTGTAGCCTTTCCTAAGCTGCTAGATCCATAATTTAGAGGATGTATTGATTTCATTTATGTCTCTGATTGTGGAATAATAACATACACATGAACCTCCTTCAGCAATCCCCAAGGATTCATTTTTCATTTCATCTCCTCTATCAAAAAGGCCTAAGTCATCTCCTAAACCATCAACTTCTCAACTCAAACTTGAACCCTTTTCCAAAACTGATATGAGAAAACCCAAACAATCCTGTTGAATTTGCCACCTCTATATTATTTTCTCCCTAATGTATATTTTTTTATATTCTCTTGTATATCCTCTATAAAAGAATTCTGTATGTATGAAACTTTGATCATGTATCATAATTAAAAATTTTGGTCCATAACAGGTTCTATATGTATACATTTTGATCATGAAAGGCTATAAAATCTTAATTTTGTTTCTTTCCATCATTTTTTATTATGATAAAAAGAGGAAGAAAATGTATTGAATGTAATAATGAAAATTATGTATGAAAGATTTTTTTTAATGTACTAAATGTATAAAACTAAGTTGAAATTTTGTGCGCCCATTCAGGGGGAGTTACATTGAATTAGTAGAAAAATTAAGTTGCTTTAAGATTATTGTGTGAGACCTTAAAAATTTTGCTATGAGTTGCAACTTGATTCAGATATGTATGTGTAATGAATGACATTAGCCATAGAAAATCTTGATGCTTGTAGTTAAATAATAAAGTATTATAGTGTGGCAAATAAGAATTTAGTGATGGAATGGGCTATAGAAAAAAAAATTTAAACTGATGTTGTATAGTTTTCCATACGTCACTAGAGTACCTATGGGGATGGAGCTTAAAATGCTCCACCACCCTCATTTCCCAGCAACCGAACTTAGTAGCCCTCCCCCTTGCTCCCCAATGTTTCAGAACTTCTTGATTCTTGAAGAAATTGAAGTTGAACAACTAGAAGACTAAGGATTGAAGAATCTGTAGCAAGCTAGTAAGGAAAATATCTCATATTCAGTGAATTGGAGAGGAAAATGTTGCAAAAAATACAAGGCTTTTGCGTCAAAGTCTGGATTGTGAATTTTGAGTAGAGAAGTGAGGAGGTAAGCTAATTCTACTAGTGATTAACCTATTATATTTGATAGATTATTGAAAGAATATGGTTTTGGGGAAAATGAAAAATTAGTAGGAAATGAATATTTTGAATGTGGATTTTGGTAGGGATTCAGTTCAAATTCATTAATATATCATTTGGAAAAAAAATCCCAACTTGTAAACAATGAGCACATGGAACTTCAGAAATTGTACTATAGATGTTTGATAAAATAGTGCTAAGAGTAGCATAGCATGATTAACTTTGGTTAACAATTCCATGATTAAATCTTAATTAAGTTATAGTAAAGTAATTAACAAAACCCTAACCAGGGTTATGTTAGAAACTTAGAATGGAATCTGAAGTGGTTACCTTTATAAACAAAAAATGCAAATGAATGATCATGAGAGCAATGTTTTAATGTAGGACGTCTAACTTGTAAAGCAAATATTGGAAATACAAAATTTACATCTAAAGAAAAGACTGGAGATTACATATAAGGTAAGCAAGTTTATTTGCTTAATTGTTTTTACTGAAATTGAAATCCTTTATTATGAATATTATTCAATTGTATTATGAGTTCATTATTGGGATAAAAGTTGTATATCATACTTTAGATATGTGCCAATTAAGTAAAGTGTGTAGTAAGAAGTTTGGAAGAAGAGAATTAAGTAAGGTTGAAAGGAAGGAATGCACTTGGTAAGTAAGTTAGGATATGTGAAGTATGATAAACTTCTTTAAAAGTTATGAATTCATTATGTGATGATTAATGAAATAGTATTGTTCATTAAAGTATTTTGATGGATAGGTGGAATTAGTAAATGAGAATCAAGGTGAAACATAGTGTAATAAGAACAAATTAAAGTAGTTAAATAAGAAACATTGGGAATGAGGCAATAGGATAAGTTTTGATGAGAAAAAGGTGGCCAACAGGAACATTGTCTAGTGTTGCGACATAAGGTTTCAGTGTCGCAACATTGAGCCCGCTACCACTTCTGTGTCGCGACATAGCTTTTCTCTGTTGCAACACCACTTGTTTTTCATGGTTTTGTGCATGCTCTTCAGTGTCACGACATGGTTCCCCTATGTCGTGACATTGATTGCCCTTATGCCTTTTTGCCTTCTTTTTACATAAGTCCCTATATCTCTTCTTATTTGGCCCTGATTGTCAATTTTCTTTATTCCTTTATTCTCCTTTGCCTACAAACATAATTAACAAAACATATATATTTGGAAGTGATATTTTAACTAAGTATGTAATTAAGTTTGGTCACTTCGTTATGAATTGAAGATTTGTTTAGATAAATTTGATTATGTGATAAACTCCGAATGTTATAAGAGTTATAATATTGGGTTTAATAATTGAATAAAATTAATATAATCTGAGTATGAAATTCGCATTTGCCCATGTATGAATTATGGTACATTGGGTTTGGACAACTATCGGGATGGTCATTTGATTATTGGGATCCCACCCTTGTTAGGGCTTTGTTATGGATACTGCCTTGTTTGGCGAAGAGATCTGATCAAATATTATTTTGAGACTCCTCTAATTACTTAGTAGGAGTAAATGGGAAACCTATGACCCCTGAGTTGCAGTGAGGGTGAGATATTTTAAGTCTCATAACTCTCGTAGCCAGGGTAGTGGAAAAAACTTGAGTACACCAAAGTTGTAAGAAAGATGAGTCTTTTTGAGTGTGTTATTGTGCATTTGGTTTGATTGATGACCTCCCGAATATGGTATTGGTTGTTTCTGGATAAATTACCTTGAATGACTAGAAATAAAAGGATTGCCTTAAAAAGAAAGTGAGTTTCATTGTGATTAGATACAATCAGATATAGTAGACATCGTAATGGATTTTTAAGGAGGAATTTTGTTATTAATCATATTTAATCCATGATGGTATAATTCAGTATAATTTGGTTTTGAGCATATGAATCTTATTACATTCTATGATTTAATTAATGATTTGATTTATGCCTGTGAACTAAGTTACTCAAACTTACTATATTTTATATGTTTTAGTTGATAGGCTAGAAGACGGAGCCCAATGAGGGGTTGAAGCTCAGGAGAGGGAAAAACATGAAAATTAAAGTTTCTATCTTTTGAAATATTTGGAGTGCATATAAAGTGTGATTTATTTAATATCATAATTGTGTAAATAATGTAAATTTAAATGTGTGGAGTGTTTTAAGTTGCATGTCATCATTTAATTAGATGCAAGAATGATTTCCATACACTTTACCTTTATGGTGCGACTAAAATTTTGAACATATGTGGGTGTTTGTGAATGTTTATATAGGTGTAAGTGGGTAAGTTCAGGGGAGATTTTGGTCAAGAGTCCTCATGTTCCTACCTGAATAATGCCTCAAAAGGTGAGGCATTACATATTATATGAAAAGTTTTAAAAGGAACATCACTCAGTGTTTTATCATCATCAAAAAGGGGTAGAATGTTGAACATACACTCTTAAAATAAGCTTGATTTTGATGATGAATATTCTTAACCAACCATGTTTTGATGATAAGCAAAGACATGAGTAAAATATTAAGGTACTAATAGTCTATTCTCAATTACTTGTAGAAATACTTTCCAACTAATCTATGAGAATAAACTTCATGATGTTTAAAGAAAGAAACCAAGTAAATGCTCAAGAAAATAAGTATATAAATCACAGTTATACTTAATAGAAGAAGACAGAAAGTTTAAAGTTTTCAAAGAAGCTTCAGAGTCAGTTTTGCATTTAATTTTCATCCCTTTGAAGATGCCCATGAATTTCGGAGACAGGAGATTAACGATTCAGGACCATGAAGTCACAACTGTCGGATTCAACAAAAATAGTTCAGAGCCAAGAAAGACTTCTCGGAGTTACTGAAGCACTTCAAAGACAAATGATGTTACTTCAGAGTCATGAGCTCAAATATTTCAAAATCATTTAACGTACTTTGGAGTCATGAACTCAAATGCTTTGGAATCAGTTAACGCACATCGGAGTTACGAGCTTACAAAATTCGGAGTTAAGTAAATTGCTTTGGAATCAATCAA
Organism: Pouteria campechiana; assembly: GCA_036873735.1. NCBI lineage: Eukaryota > Viridiplantae > Streptophyta > Magnoliopsida > Ericales > Sapotaceae > Pouteria > Pouteria campechiana. Next base: position 11,878 of record JAYJMB010001269.1, read on the forward strand.
GTTGATTCGGAGTTATGAACTCAAAGTCTTCGGAGATAGTTAAAGTACTTTGGAGTCATGAACTCAAATGCTTTGGAATCAGTTAATGCACTTCGAAGTCATGGAACAATAACTTCGAAGATAAAGAATTCATTTGGAGTCAGCATCCACAATCCTGATGCACGTTGCTCCTATCGCACTGCTTCGGAGCCTCCAAAACACCTCTTTGGTGCATCCGAATAAATGATGACTTGTGTGAGGTGTGCAGAAACTCCATATTACTTAGAAGCTTGGAGGATCTGAAGCTAATTCATAGCCTTTGAAATAGCATTGAAAGTACAACGATTTTAAATTCAAATATTTCTCTACATTAAACGTTTCTCACCTACCACAATAAAGAAAGTCAAGGACCTCAATATAAAAGAAGTTAAGTGAGATCAGAGAAGATAACGATTTTATATTGGAAAACAAGAGAAAAAATTTACTAAGTCTTTAAGGCTTTTTCTTCCACGATTTTAACTCCACTGCAGTTCATTCAAAGAAGCATTCAAAGTCA
>JAYJMB010001270.1:0-19811 GCA_036873735.1 Pouteria campechiana
GTATAAATCATCAGGGTGCATAACAATTTTCCATGACAGTGCCTGGAAGTCTTTCATCCATACACTAAACAGCATAAAACTATTAGAAACAAAACTCTGGCTGCAAGTGGGACTTAGAGATGTTGCGAAAATATTATCAGGACCATTTTCACGGGTATGACTAAGGAAAGGGATCGTGCATATCTTATGATATATGATTTTCTCACCGTCTCCCTCAGAAATTCCAATTAAAAGACAATCTATTCCCTGTAGATGTCCCACAAGAAGAAGTCGCTTCTCATTTACAATTGAAGGAGCCCACTTCAAAGTTGAATATCGGGTGCTACTTGACACATCTTGTGTACTGATTCTGCCTAGAGGTTTCCAGGTTGGATGAGGTAGTGCTGGCATACTCAAAATGCAACTGGAGATTGTAGGAAGGGACCAGAACAGGAGGAAACCATTAGAATCTAAAGAAACAGCAAGCTCAACCTCATGGCTAGGATGCACTGCAACCTGTAAAATATTTCCAGAGTGACCATCTTGACTTAAAATATTCTCAGCAAAACATGATAGAGCATTCTCCTTGTTGGCTTTATCAGAAGGAACTTCTGAGCTGCTTATAGGAGGATCGTACAACAGTGACCAGCTGATGGAATTATCAGGTAATAGCTGAAGTAAAGAACATGTGCTTGGCGGACCAAAAGAGTGATTTCTTGAAATAAAAGCATCGACAAGCAAAGGTCTGTTGTAAACATTCAACTTACCAGTATTATAAACATGCCCAGCTTTGATATCAAGTAAACTTTGTTTCTTCCATAAAGTCACTCGTGGGAACCGCAATGGGGATACGTCATCAAGGCAATGGATGGCCCAGAAAGTAACTGATGCTTCAGGTCCAAACCCAATTAACCACTCACACCTACCAACTGTGTCATGCTCAAAACCTTCTGTTGCAGTTTGATGAATTGGATCCTTAATTTCCATAGCCCATGTAACAAAAGTATCTGCACCAAGAGTTCCATTCAGGGACTGATTAATTTCAATTACAGCAGCAACATGAAATGAAAGTCCTGTTGTCTTCTGATCAGTTGTGTCCCTGTTGGATTTTCTAGTTCTCCCGCAATCAATCTCACACCACAACCTTACAGTCCCATCTAAGCAACATGTCAGTAGCATATCCCTCCATGATTTTTCTTTCTTTGATGGTGCTATAGTTGATGACCTCCAACAAATCATTGAAACTGGTTGAGGGTGACGGAGATCCACTTTTAAAAATCCAGATCTCCCATCACCCTGATAGACTGATACATGTTTGCTTGCTTCCCTTTTCAAAGAAGAGGATTCTCCAGAACAGGAACCATCAGAATCAAGCAGTGTCTGAATAGCTGTTGCTGCAGGTCCATCAATAGACCATGTTGCAGAAATCAAACTTAGTGGAACTTCTGTCTTCAACTTTGATGCTGCTTCCCAAGATTTGTTCTTCTTTCTCCAGAAGACCACTTCAATTCCAGCTGCAACTAAACCATCCCCTGATCCCGTCCAGCTGATGGCCTCCACCATAGAAGATTGCAGAAGACCTGCAGTCTGTCTCCAACAGAAAGAACCTGAAATTATGAGATAAATGAATCACACTCAAGAATAACTTAACGAAGCATAAGAGACATCTACGGAAAAATACAAAACATGTAGTATGGTCATTATCAATCTACTTTGATCACATACTTCTAACTTAAATTTTCTAAATAATCTACTTTGATCACATATTTCTAACTTAAATTTTCTAATTAGTAGCCGCAGTTCAGTGCATCAAAGGAAGAAGACATCATTAGTATTCCATACAATCCCACACTAAAACATTTCAGTTCAGAGCAGACAAACTGAAGTACTGGCAGAAAAGATACATGGTAATAAGGGAACAGATAAAGTTCAAGAGAACTAAGAAAAGCAATTGTCAATGCACGGATATTAAAAGATCCAAAATTTCAAAAAGTTGATGTATTGCAAAGGCATTTAGATGATGCCAATACCCAAGATATTAAGATGCAAAGTTGCCAGCAGTTTCTAAGCAAGCAATTTCCATTTTGTTGTAGTCACGCAACATGAAAGATGGAATCCAGCAGTGCTAATTAAGCAGATGATCCAAAATGCGGGCTTGTTTGGATCTCAGTAGTCTAATACTTTAATTAGTAAGGATAACTACCACACAACAGCCGTCTAATGAATCCATCAATTTTGACAAAAAAAAAAAAAAAGGTGATTTTTTTTAAACTAGGTCTGCTAACAGTGCAACAAAGTCCCTCAATTTCAACATATGAGCGGAATTCGGTATACCAGTCGCGCTTCCAGAATCAACCGAATACAAGCAGATGCGATTTTCGGACGCTGCTGCGATCTCGCCATCGGACGGGCGCGACGTAGACCAAGCTACCGCCTTTACAGTGGTGGGCCCATTCCCGCCGCAAGGCGGCTCAATCACCTGCCGGAAAACGGCGCCGTTTAGGACTTGTGGATGGCATAGAGGGGAAGGGAAGTGTGAGATCACAAGAAGCGAAGACGCGCCGAATGCAATCCATGAAATTCCAGCAAAATCGTGGAGGAAATCGATAGCGGAGGCGGAGCGACTTGGAGAAGGAGGGATTTTCTTGCAGTGGATGAGCTCAAGGGGCAAGTTGCTGCGGCTGTACTCAATTTCCGTGGTACCGTTCTGTTCGGGTGGTTCTTCAGGCATCTTTGCTGCGCGGAGGCATGAAAGAGGGGAAGTAAGAAACTGGAGAGACGATGGAGTTCACCGACAGAAATGGTGAGAGCATGGGAACGGCGCTCCCGCGTCGATGCGTCGATGGAGCTCTCGGAGCTTCATGCGGGCCTTCTTCGTGGGCTCAGAGTTGTTTGGCCCGAAGATCCTCTTAATGATGGTCTTGTCGGGTAGTTGTAACTGGGTCTTGGACTGAACGACAAGATCTATATGGGCTTAACTTTGCTCTTTGGAGCCTTCGACCGAAGCCTCTTTTCGTACTTTTCCATTTGTCTTGAATTTTTGAAAGTAAACAGAAATATAATGCGATTTCGTTTCTTGTATAAGATTAGCTGGAATGGAGTTTGCATTCAAGCATAAATTTATCTAAATTTACCCTATTCATGGTGCTTTTGGTTGTTGTAGATGAAAAAATGTGTGACTACTTTATATCACAGTTGGGATTATGAAAAAATGTGTGACTACTTTATATCACAGTTGGGATCTTTCAGCATATTACATGTTGTAATGTTTTATATATCCTTGATTTTTTTTAACCTGCATGAACTAAATAATAAAATGATAAGCAATTATTTGTGAAAAACATTTGCACTGAAGAAACACGTTCACCCCAGTTGGGTGAAAAAGCTGTATTTGGGCTCCAAAAAGTATAAAGTAACTAAGTCCAATCCATTCATGGTAAGTGGCACCAGTCATTTAGATATATTCGGTGAGACGGTATGGTGGTAGACTACAAACAGCGAGAGAATTGACAGTTATATTTATATATTCACTTTCGGATTTTATGATACTCAATAGTAAAAGAGAAAACAGCCAGAGGGATATCGGTAGAAGAATGAAAATATTATAAGAATTTCCTTGCAATAGGTGATTGGTTGATTGGGAAGGACGGAAAATTAGGGAAAAGAAAATAAAATGATGTGAGCTGTAAACTAAGGTTAAAATGAATAAAAAATAACAATTGGAAATCCGGATAATGATAGAAAAAATCAGAATTTCATGTTGTCAATAATAGATTTACTGAAAGAATATCAAGTGTGGGATTGCAAAGAGAGGCCTTTGTATTGGAAGGCCCAGGTATTCTTGTAGGCGCTCATCTTAAATTATCATTTAAGATTAATGGCCACGATGAGCTTTCATGGTTAACTCAACAGTGGCTAATTATATATTTTGTAAATCTTGTCGTGTACACATGGCCCGAGGAGCTGTCATTAATAAGCTGATATGGTCACTAAGGGGAGTAATCCAGAAGACACGTGGTGCGTTACTATTGGTGGGCTAAATATGCCCGCATCATATTCCCTTGTCCCCTTGGAGTTTGGAATCTTGTTTCGGATGGGACGAAGCGTATCTCAGGCCAACCCTGTTTCTATCGCTGGCTGGTTGTTGGTTCCAGGGAGTGGGCTGAAGTCAAGTAGGGACAATACGCTAGATGTGACGACTTACCCTTACCCTGGCAATGTCATGCTCATAGTATGGTGGGTTTTTTCAATATCTACCACAATTGAAATAATTAAATGCATCATGACAAAGTATTAGCAAATAAATAATAGAAAGAAAAGGCGTGTAATATAAAATTTTTCTAAAAATCTATTACATCCAATTCAAATAAATCTTTAAACATGTCTGCCATGAAAAAGTTATTTTTCTACATCTCAACAAAATTTAAATAAAATAAATTTATTTAAAAATCTCCCTTTTCAGCAATCTTCCTTTGAAACCCTTATTTTTCTTAGGATGATCTATCTGTAAGAGGAAACAAAAGCGTGAATATAAAACCTAATAAATAGAAAATATAATTTTAGTACATGTGTCAAAGAATTCTTCACCATATACTAAACATGTATTTTTCTTAATATTTTATTTTTTACCCAATGTAAACAAATATCTATCGGGTAAATAACTCCGATAACCATCTGATCAGTTTAATGGACCACAATCTCTAATTTAGGGAAATAAAATCTCATCCTTCTGTTGTTCCATCAAACTTTATAAAGCAACAAAAATGTGAAAAGTATCTCTTAATTAATCTTCATCTGACCCATGAATCTAGTCAATCTCTCTTGATTAATCATCATCTAACTTATAAACCACAAGGATTACATGAAAATAAGCAGTTTATACATCTCATGACAAATCTAGTGGACCAATTCAATCATCTAAGGGATAAAATCTAAGCTCTTTAAATCTGTCTACATAAAATCTAAAGATCCAATCATGTTTTGGAAAATTTGATCCATTCATCGAATCCAGAATGTTCAAAAACGTAGAAAATAACTGTAAGACCATTAAAATCTAACATCTATGGACTCCGAAACATCACATCTAATTCTAGTCATCAATTTATATTAGGGTTAGGTTTTCTAGAAAGGGAGCAACCATTTCTCTTCTTCCTCACATCAGCAGCGCAGCCCCCATCACCCATGCCGCCGCCAGCTATCGTCGTTTGCTGCTATCATCAACGCCAGTCGACACCAGCGCTCGCCACCATCTGCACCGCCCGCCTACTGTCATCTAGCTAAGGTCGGACAGCCTATTCTGGTCAACTCTGGCCAAGACCGAATGGCTTGGCCGTTTTCTTATTTCTCTGGACTCCGTCCATCATGAGAAAAATCCTGATTTCTGTAGAATTTCTGGTTTGGATCAAAATGGATTTTTCTCCCCAAACGGATGGTGGCAGCATGGATGACGTCTACTCTGATTGGAAGCAAGATTCTAGACTCTGATTTGAGTTTAATCTAATCAGAAAATTTTAATTTCCTCAAATCCAGATAGCATCAATCAGATGGAAATCCATTCATCTTTCCAGTGTTAAACAAGGGAAAAGTGGCGGAATCAGGGATGGTTTAGTCTTTTTGGTTCTATAAAAATACAAATATGGAATCTGCAACTTGGAATCTGAATAGAGTAGTCTAAATCTGATGCTAATCTAATTTCTATCTGACCGTCCCTTGAATCCCATAAATTTTCTAATTAAGAAACTCTGATTTAGGCGGCCTCAACAAATCTGAAATTGGATTTATAAAATCTGAAATCTAATTATGGCAAATCCCAAAATCAGGCCATCTAGTCAGGATGTTCCTAAAATATCTGGAATTTTAATTCCTTTTAATAATTATTGACATGCACAAAAAATAACCTTGATCAACATTGGAATGCATTTAATGTGACATGAATCACATTACCATGGAATGAGTTCCAATATACCATTCCCATTCCATTTAAAATGTCTGACGCATAACACATGTCTTGACCATTCCATTAACACTGTTTGTTGCACAATATATATGAAATATTATATACATTCTTGGATTTTAATTAACATATACCACTCATGTGCATGCGTCCAACAACATGAGATTGCAAAAAGTGAATCCATCTAACTCATTCCATAAATCTGAATAACTTACATGCGTTGAAATTTGAATAGTATACATGCATTGAAATCTAAACAGGCTATTATAAGTATTTCAACCTATTATAAACTAGAGATCTGTTAATCTAATACATAGATTTTTTTTTTCTAAATCATGCATTCAAATCTTCATTAATCTAGCATATTAATTCATGTAAAATTTAACTAATATGCTCCCTTAAATATAAATCTATGTATTGATTAAAATAACTCAATACATGTATAATTTAATGCATCAAACCATAAATCTACTTTATGCATTTATCTTCTTTGCATTAATTTTTATAAATCTAATTAAAGTAAAGATCTTTTTACTTATAGATCTGACGATCCATGAAGAAAATATGCAATTCCCTTTACTTTATCGATGAACTCCCACCACAAGTCTACCTATCTACTCTCCCTTTTCTTCTTTTCTCCATAACAAAACCGTCGTTACATTCTTATGAGAGAAACTCTTTTTTCCATCGTAACTTAAAAGCTTGTTACGTAACTAATATAATAAGAGAGATACGGATAAGGCTTATCCTCTTGTGAGCTCTATGTTTCAAGAGTAACAAGGAAAAATTAAAATTAACTAAATCCTACAATTCTAAACTTGAACCCTTAACTTTTACTCTTATTGACCGTGGTTTTAACCATCCGAGCTACACGGGTTGTTAAGATTTAAATAACAATTAAATTTTTTTAATTTCAAAATCTATGGTCAATATGTCAATAATCAAAATTTTAACTTTTGTCACATCAACACAAAAGGACAAATTGCGTAAATTCTTTTGTTAGGGTTGTTACACTAGGAGTCTCTAGAAAACCCTGGATATAGCAACTTATGCATCTGGCATCTACCCGTTTCTATTCCTTTTGATTTGATGTTACAATATTTCCGAAATAAATGCGTCCGCGTTACGCTTTTCCAAGTTTCTATAGCTAAAACATGCTGCTTTCCCACGGACAAGATCATCCTTCTACATGTGTATATATGCAAGATCATCAAAGTGAAGACTAAGAGCATCATTAGATTTGCAAGATTTGAAGGAATCAGTTGATGGGTCAATATTTATTGGCACGCGCCGAATGCGTGGTGTCAGACTTTTCTCTGCGGGATTTCGGTGCCCCAGTATAGAATTATCTTCCTTTTCTTCATCCTTCTCGCAGCAATTCTTTAGCTCCACTTATCCGCTTGGAAGAGAGAGGATCCCGACAAGTCCTTCCATTTGACAAGCCATGCCTTGAACCATGTAAAATTGAAGTGAGAGAGAGAGTAGGCTCAAATACACGGCATGCTCTCATACGCGGCATCCGGACGCCAACAGGCTGCCCCATTTGTCTCTCCTCCACCCATGATTGAAGGATAAGGAAAGGTGGAACTTTGAAATTAAAATATCTGTTTGACTACCAACTTGATTTTAAGCCACAAAACACAGCAACCTTATGTTTTGTGAAGACCATGAATCTATAAACGTGTATGAGAGTCTATCGTTTGTGGTCCAGCTATGTGGGCAAGGACCGGAGTCATCACCCGCTTAGTTGCAGTAGTCTTTGACATAGCTCTGTCGCATGCATGAATGGCTAACAAATCTTCCCGGTGCAGAATAAAGTGGAGTAGTTTATCGAGTATAGGCAACTTTTTGTCATTTTTTTCTGGGTGGCAGCCAGCTGAAGCAGTTACTTTCTTTGAAGATCGTAAGCCCAGCGAGCGATAGCAGATGGGTGGTGATGTGAGGATTCTGCAACTATTGTTTTATGGGGAGTGGAAAAGATCTAGGCAAGTGGTTATTGTTTTTTGTAAGCGGTCCTGGTGGAAAAAACTGCAGATGCCACTTTCCAGAAACTTCCTCCTAGTGGGAGATGGAATCTGGCATAGTCCAATCTGATGGATGCTGTTTAACTGGAAGTAAAAATGATTTTAGAAAAAGTAGTAAATAAAAATAAAATAAATAACTTTTATATAAAAAGACTAGTCAAAGTAAAAATAAATGTGAAAAAAAAATCTAAAAAATCTTTAAGGTCACATACATATCACATCAAAGGAAGAGAGTTTTAAAAAGCACCCAGCCAAACACCTTAAATTATATTTTGCAAGTTAGATGCTATACTTCAGATCCTGTCCTTTAATGCCAAGTGACATCAATCTTAATGACCCGTATAGGTGTATTTTTTTTATCATTATTTATATTTTGAAGCATTATTTATAATATTTTATGTCATGAGTTCTATTTATTTTATACTTATTTAATTTATATATAATTAACATCATCTTCTTGTATTTCCCCTCCTTTTGTTGTTTATTTTTATTTTTTACCAATTTTCTCTTCTTTTTCCGTGCTATCCAAACACTATGGTGTGCTTTAGAATCAGAAAAAGGTGGGGAGGTGGGGGGGGAAGGTGAAATCTCAAAAAGCACAGAAAATGAAGAAAACGATGAGATAGTACCGGAGATAATGGACAGAAATATATTAAGTAAAATAAAATAAACCATTTGGATGAAAAAATAGTAAATAATAATTGAAAGCATAGATGATAACAGTAAAAAAAATATTGAAATCGTGCAGTTATTCAACATCTCGTGAGTTGAAGGAAGTGGAAATAGACAGCAAGGAATTTCCATCTGTCTTCTCGACTGGACTCGGAGCACTTGAGGCTGAGTGGCCACACCACCGCTGGAACTCTTTACAGGCCATGCCTCCTTTTGATCACGCGATCTCAAATTCCACTTCACGATCTTACCCATTTGTCAACTGACCAGTGGAATGTGCAGACAAAGTGGAAACCCTTAATATGATTCCACACGAGACAATTGTTAAACTGTGTGCAATGTGCATTGCATGGCTTGAATTGCACATCCTTATCGAGAATGAACGTGTACGAGTTGGACGACCAAACAGTTGAACTCATTTAATTTCCATCGTGGGTTGTACCTGTCGGTTAGTTGTATTTTACAACAGGTCGGCATTGCGACATTAGAATAATAAAAGTCTGAAATTCGCCCATTATTTATTCATCCTCTACAACTTTCGATGGAGATGACAATAGCAAACGTTAATATTCTAATTGGCCCCACATTTCTGCACCATGTGTACGAGAAAATCTGCGGTAAACATAATCCCCATGGAAAACGACAGTGTCTCAGCTAAGAACATTTGGATGGGAGGCTGTTTTTTTTTTTTAATCTAGTCCATTATTGCAAGTGGACCCACTATCATTGGCACTTACTTGCAGGGTGGTCGATGAAAAATCACATCTAAAGTCACAACTTGCAAATCGGTCGGAGCGTAACCCGCGAAAGAAAACCCCTGCGTCTACCACCAGATATTCATAGGCCAACAACAGCCATTGGTAGCGCCGGTACATTCATCGCCATCAAAACCACTCTAAGCTGTGACATCCAGTGATTGCGATGTTTATAATTTACGGTTGAATGGGGAATTAATTAGTGGACATGGTTTTACGATGCATCTTTTTCATTTTTGTATGTTATTAAATTTCAGGAAGATCCGTACCGGGGCTATACTTGTATACATATATATATATATATATATTTATTATCCTAAAAGTTATTTTAATTAAAAACCTTAGAAAGTCATAATAAACATAAACTGATAAGGTTGTATAGAAACATCGTTAAAGTGCTGAGGCAACATAGATTTTTTATTTGAAACAATATTTAATATCTAGACTAATTAAATCGTACCAGCTACCACAGTTGGTTGGTTTAGATTTCTCCACCATGTCACGGCACATGAAAAATTAAAAAGGTACATCGTGTACGCGTGTGAACTAACTTAGAACTCTGGTAAATACACAAACGCTGTTGCTCATAACTGGAGATATGTCTAAATTTTTTAGAAATTAACAAAAATATAAAATTGTAAAAATTATAATTATACCAATTCTATTAATAGCCATTATAAGGGTAAGTTGGAAATTGTAGAAAAATTTTAACATATGCTTAGGAACGGTTTGACGCTTACTAACGAAATTAGTGTAAGTACAATTTTTACAGATTTATAACTATATTTAATAATGTTACTAATGAAATTAGTATAATTACAATTGTTACAAATGTATAACTATATTTAATATTGTTTTAAAATTTTAGGTATATCAACGATTATGAGTAAAGTTGTAAAGGATGTAATTCTTGTAATTTACTGCAATAATCCTACATTGTGCGACGTTTACTAGAGAAGTTTTAGCACAAAAATTCGCCCACCTCTCGGCAATGTAAACAGATAATACCTTGCATCGATTCAGCTGAATCTTACAAAAAATGATAGGCGATAATTAAAAAGATAAGGTTATTATATGCATGAAAAAAACATATATTTCTTCTTCCCATCCAACCAATCAGGCATCTGAAACTGAAATTTTTCTCTTTTTAGAGAGGAATACGATCGAGTCCACAATGCGAATCTGACGTGGAGTAATGCTGGGCCCACCACATTGGCGATAAAAATAAATCAGGATATTAGAAAGTCCAAACACAACCTTCAAGCATTTGTAAGGATTTTGTAAGGTTGCGCGTCGAAGTGCACCGAGACCTCCAAAAGCGCACTACCAAACCGCCCGACGTTGTCTTCGTCTTGGGGGAGCAAGATTTCGGTACTCTCGACGAATGCGGTCGATGATACACGAGCGCGCCGGAATGCTTCGTAATCGTTAGCATTTAAGCAAGTTGTAATTAAACTATGCGGATAACAGCTGTTATTTAGCTGTGGGGTTGGTAGACAGGAATTGCACGGTCGAGAATCGGAAAATCGAAGGGTTTCATATCCGCGGACAGCAATCGATCGGGTTATATATAATTGAATAGTTCAAGCAAACCGGTTTTGTCAGTTTGGAGACGTCAGATTCAACAATTAATTTGTTTTTTCTTAAATATATTGGACACATGTGCAGTTTTTAGCTTCTGCGTATCAATTCTCTTACCTGCCTCCGTATTAATATATTTCATAGCTTTTCATTTATTTAATAGCAAATCATTTTTTCCTTTTTTTTTAAAAAGTCCTCCGGCCTATTATATTATTCATTGGACAGCACATCATGTTGTCCTAGGCCCCACAATCCTAGATTAATCTACTGAGGGAGGTTTATCAAGCAGGTGTATTAACTAGCCTACCGGAGTAATAAGCGGAGATACAAATCTGTGGTTTGCACGACCTGCTGCTCTCTCCTTGTCTTTTCTTTTTATTTTTTCAGGAAAATATATTAAAAAGAAATTTTTTAATCTAAATTAGAATAAATCAAATAAATAAAAATACTTTTTTGGAATAAAAATATTTCTTTAAATGACCATATTTAACGAATAATTGAGCCGCATATAAGAAACATGCGGCAATGAATGAGAGGAGCATCCAATACAGAAAAGAAGTACAAATGATTATACATGGATATAACAAATAAATATTTAAATAATGTATACTAAAGAAGCATGTAAAATTATTTATTAAATAATTATCTCGATAGTTAATAAATCGATTCGTATAATATACTTTTATAAAAATCATACTGAAAAAATTGCGCGGTTCGTCCCTGGTTCGATCCTATGTGATCGCAAGCGACTGATGTGCATCTGTGGGCTGTCAAGCTTTATTCTACTGGCTTAAATAATAACATTTAATTTACTATGAAACAATTATCGAAGCATTTTTTTATTTATTTCAATAAATTAATTCCAGCAAAATCAATTTAAAATAAATGAGGGAGAACAGAGAAAAATAAATATTTATTTATATCAAAATTCATGAAATTTAGATACGTAGATGCATCACATAGAACAAAACGATTTATTGAATACTTTTTACTGGGGAATTTTCTTTTGATGTTATCCGTTAGAGGGCCTTTTTGGAAATATATTGAACTGCGTATGAATACAAAGTTTAAAAATAAGAGGGGCATAAATCATAAATGTAAATTATTTGTTTATTTATTAATTCTCATTTCCATCCGTCCTTTGCTCACATATCGAAACAGTACCAAGATCAACGATTCAGATGCCCGGCCCAATGCAATGAACGGCCAGATGAAGCCCTTATCCGGCCCTGAGCATACGGACTGGGTACTTCCTCCTTCCCGATTCCGCAGATTTAGACGCCCGCCATTTCTACTTCCCGTTCTCTGTCTCCCTGCCTGCTCCAGGATCGAGAGAAATGGCGGAATCCGACGAAGACGTTGAAGACAATTCCTTCCTTTCTAAATCCACGAATGCCGCCCCCACGGTCGACCGGGAGCTCATGGATCTCGATCTCGATCTCGACACAGCTTGGCCGTTGGATCCCAACCCCTCCATCACGAACCCTTCCTCGCCTTTGCTCTTCTCCTTCTTCTCTTCTCACAACCTCAGCCAACACCAGCTCCAGCTCCAGCTCCCCCAGCAAAACGCTCCTCTCTGCTCGTCCGATCAGCCTTCTTCCCCGCTCTGGACTTTCTCCGACGTCATAGCCATCGAAGAGAAATGCGCCGACAGCCCTCGATCTCAATCACGTGAGTTCTCGTGCTTTCTTAATGCCGATTCGTGATTTCTCCTTAGATTTAAGTTTTGGCCGGGTTTTGTTCTGTGTTCGTGTGTTTATGTCTGCTGAATTGATTCATTTTGTATTTTGGCCTGGGATTTTTACTCTCTTGTGATGTTTGGCTGCGTGATTTTTCATTGTGCGAAATCCAGAAACTGTCTAGCAACGTGAATGTATGAAATTGGAACCTTGCGGCACTTCGTCGAAAATTGGAGTGAGGAGTTGTGGCAGTTGACTAGGATTGAAAATACACCTACCCTTTTAGAGAAAAATAAGAAAGGCCTTTTCGAGGATCTTCCATTACTACTGGACCGAAGTCTGACTCAACTACACGGGGCAGGACAAAAGGAAAACATTTTGATTTGGATTGTGGATCCACAACTGCCCACGACCGAAGCTGCCAAATGAGCCCCAATTCCCGTTTGCTTTAGAATCAATGGAAATTGTCTGCTAAGTTTCATTACTGTTGTTCTGAGAAAGTCGATTGTTCTGTATGGCTTAGGAATTATGGATTTGGATTTAGTCTACTTCCTTGCATATATAAACTCATTGAGTTTCTGGCTGGAGGTTTGAAGGAGAAGCTGGGATCTTAACAATGATACTTTTAGAAAGATGGTTGATGGCAACGTTTTTGAACATGACTAATGATCTGATAATCCATTCAATCTATGCAAAGAATAATTTCCATTAAATCTATTCAAAGAAATAGCAGCTTCTATGTGTAGAGGTTGTGTATCGCCAGCTCATGGTGCTTGAGACTCTTATGGTTGTGATGCATTATCAGGATCTCATAAGGATTGGTTTGGTGGTCCCATGTGTTGCCTGCTAGCATGGGTCTGGTTTCCAGTGACTCGAGGGTTATGTCATTAGAGGATCTGGGCCATTTTCTGCGGTTTTCAAGCTCTGTTTCTGTACCTCATTTTGATTTGTATTCTTCCGTTGTCCGCTTTTTTTTTTTTTCTGGACCATGTTCTGTGGTTTTCAAGCTCTGTCACTGTTCCTCATTTTGATTTGTGTTCTTCCTTTTTTTTCTGGTGTGTGTGTTTTGGGGGAGGGGTGTCCAATGGTCTTAATTAGTTTAATAAAAATTAACAATATGCGGTTACTGTTGTTACTATTGGTAATGAATTTTAACCTTTGAAAAAAGCAGTAGCGACACATCCATGGTGAATTTCAAGAGAATGGAGCTTCTGTCTTGTTGGATGTTAGTGATAAAACTGCAATCTGAAAGAAATTTCTTGTCTACACTAGAAAAAAATTCATTAATAATTATTTCTCCTGAATAAATTTGTTTCCCCAAATTTGTTCAATTATAATTTTCTGGCTCCTTACTGCATATTGCATTCCTTTGTATCTAGGAACCTTCCATCAAATAAATGAAAATCCAATTGAAGACGATGATAGAAGAAAGCTAGTTCCCAAAACTATGCCAATAGCAGCAGCAGTGGATGAAGGAGATACTGATAGTTCCTGCGTGATTAAGGAGAGGATGACACAGGCACTTCGATGCTTTATGGAGTCAACGGAACAACATGTTCTTGTTCAGGTTTGGGCACCTGTGAAAAATGGTAATCGATATGTCCTCACAACTTCTGGGCAACCTTTTGTTCTCGACCCACATAGTACTGGGCTTCTTCAGTATCGGACAGTTTCTTTGACGTATTTATTTTCAGTAGATGGGAAAAGTGATGGAGAGTTGGGATTGCCTGGTCGTGTTTTTCGGCAGAAAGTCCCAGAATGGACACCAAATGTGCAGTATTATAGTAGCCAGGAGTATTCCCGTCTTAATCATGCTCTGAACTACAATGTTCGAGGGACTCTCGCCCTGCCAGTTTTCGAACCTTCTGGGCAGTCTTGTGTTGGTGTGGTTGAGCTCATTATGACTTCCCAGAAAATCAACTATGCACGAGAGGTTGACAAAGTTTGCAAAGCTCTTGAGGTTGGTAATCTTGACATTGGATTTTTTTGCTTTCATGCTTGTTCTGTTTGGAATCACAGAAATGCTAGTGATTTGTCTTTCCGCAGCGGCCATTGATTTACACTCCCTTGACATTAGTTTTCAAAAGTGTTTTATTGCATTTTAAATTTGCATGGCATTTTCGATATACTATTATGAGGTGATTTTTTTCATGAAAGCAAGTTGCTTTGATGTATGGAATAGTGTACCAAAGTGTTGTGTCTGTGCCACTGACTCTTTTTGTTTCTGATGGTAAACATCCAGTGACCCAATCAAATCGTTGCACTTCTCTCATGTAATCAAATTTCTAAGATTTTAAGAGAGTTATGACTGCAAGGCAGTTTTCCTGTATCTTTTTGTCTGTCAGAGCTTTTGAAACTGGATCGTATACTATCTTTTTAAAGTTAACAAAGCAGCATATTCTGGTCTGACTATTATTTTTGCTTCACTCTTTACATTTTAGAGGTGTGGGAGCCTCACAATTAACTTGAATAAGGGTGAGGTCTTTTCATTCAGTAAGACATGTCTGTTGCTGCCTACTGCACTGTTGTAGGTACTGCAACCAAATGTATGACCGAGACTTTGAAGGGTCATTGGTGTTGAAACTGCATAAGCTCAAAAGACACAATTTTTCATGAAGCAATAGAGTTTTTTTCCCCCTTTTTATTGCTGCTTATTTGAGCATTCAGTGGCCTAATTTCTTTCCCAATTGAGCTGTATTGATCTATATATCTCTCTCTATATAGATCCTGTTTGTGGATTGTTAAAAATTCGCCAAGGCTCTATTTGTCTCTGCCATTCACTGAGTGCCCTTCCTTTTTGCATGTGTCATCGCCATTCCCTTTGGTAGCATATGCTAATTTGGTTATTCATACCTGAGTTTCTAGTCTTTATTAATGTTCATCATCATAAGTCAACTTATTTTCCTAAGTGAGCTTTTGAATGGTATAATTTGTTTCTCACTTGTTTCTTTTCTTATGTTCATCTGACATTGTTCAGTCACTAAACTATTTTTAGTCTCTTCACAGGCAGTAAATCTTAGAAGTTCAGACATTTTGGATCGTCCAAATATGCAGGTGCATCTGATCCTTTTATTAGAATAGCATTTTGTTTTTTACTGTTCTCTAACCAGCTAGGTTGTGTTCAATGATCTTTCTTAATCAGATATGTAATGAAGGTCGCCAAGCTGCATTGGTTGAAATCCTGGAGATATTGACTGTGGTCTGTGAGACACATAAACTTCCCTTAGCTCAGACTTGGGTTCCATGCAGACATCGCAGTGTTCTAGCCCATGGTGGTGGTCTGAAGAAGAGCTGCACAAGCTTTGATGGGAGTTGCATGGGACAGGTGTGCATGTCAACAACGGATGTGGCATTCTATGTTGTAGATGCTCATATGTGGGGCTTTAGAGATGCATGTGCAGAACATCATTTGCAAAAAGGCCAAGGTGTGGTTGGAAAGGCCTTTGCATCACACAGGACATTTTTCTCTGCTGATATTACCCAATTCAGCAAGATGGAGTATCCTTTGGTCCACTATGCACGCATGTTCAATCTCTCAGGCTGTCTTGCTGTATGCCTTCGTAGCACGCGTACAGGTAGTGATGATTACATATTGGAGTTCTTCCTTCCAACCAACTGCAAGGATTGGGAAAAACAACAAGAACTGCTGGATTCTCTCTCAACCACTATGAAGCAGTGTTTTCGGAGTCTGAAAGTTATTTCTGAAGAAGAAATGGAGAAAGGATTCATTGAAGTGAGCAAAGCATCTGTAGATGAAAAGACTGACTTGAAACTCGAACAAGGACAAAGTCATAGCAATGGAAGTCACTTTCAGATGCCCCTTGAAGCTGAATCCCCACTGGGGCCTGGTGTCTTAGGGGCTGATGTGCAGGTTGGAGACAGTATTCCTCCTGTGTTGGAGCAGCATTTTGTGACTGAGCCTGATGCTTTGAAGAGTGACCAGAAATTTATTTCTACAGAAGGAAATCAGATCCATGTTCCCTTGCCAGAAAATAAAGGTGGAAAGCCGTCTGAAAGAAAACGTGGGAAAACAGAGAAGTCAATCAGCCTGGAAGTTCTCCAACAGTATTTTGCTGGGAGTCTTAAAGATGCTGCAAAGAGCCTTGGTGGTGAGCCCATATTTATTCAAATTCACTTAAATTTTTTGCTTTGTTCGTGCTCATGTTTCTGGTTGCCTAGTTCACTGGCTCTGGAAAAAGGTAAAAACTGTCAACATAATGTGCTAATGGATCCTGTAGTAGCAGTTATGTTATTACACGATTTCTCGAGATGGATTCCTTTTAATCTTCGAATTTCCTATCTTCATCAATGTATTTTGCTATATATGATTCTTTGATGTGGTGGTCAGAAAAATTGTGTATGGCACAGCATGCATCTTACCAATGATTTCTTTCAGTGTGCCCAACTACCATGAAGCGGATCTGCAGGCAGCATGGCATTTCTCGATGGCCATCTCGTAAGATCAACAAGGTGAACCGCTCTCTCACCAAGCTGAAACGAGTGATTGAATCTGTTCAAGGCGCAGAAGGTGCATTCAGTCTTGCTTCTCTCACTACTAGCCCACTACCTGTGAATGTTGGTTCCATCTCTTTATCTGTCAATTTGATAGATCCCAAGCAGCAATTAGCAGGTACCGATCCTTCTGATCTTCTAAGAGAAAGAGAGAGAGGATTACAATTGACATGCAAAACACCAGAAAGTGATGAACATGGTGATAAGGGAGACTCTGTGCTGGATGGAGTCAGATTTTCAGGTCATGAACTTGGTCATGAGCAAAGTGGTTCCCCGCCAGAGGTTGCCAAGAGCTTCCATGGGTCCAAGGCAAGAAGCAGTTCAGGCGAAGAGAGCACGGGGACCCCAACTTCTCAAGATTCACATCACAGTAGCCCAGGTGACCCAGCCAATGAAAACCATTTGAACAATCCATTTGTTTCTTATATCCAAGACCAAGCAAATAGCAATGGCTATTTGGGCCTAGGTTTTCAGTCAACTGGAGTATTGAATGTGTCTGCAGCATACTCAATACCTGACGCTCTGGTTACAACACAGCAGCAAGAACCACTGGGTGGATTGCCAATTGAGGAGTCGGGAAGCTGTAAAGATCTGAGAGATCTTTGCAGTACAGCTGCAGATGGATGCCAAGATGAGCGAGTGCTCGAATCTAGTTGGACAAACCATTGCGCTGGGCCTCCCGCTCAGCAAGCTGTGGCTAACCTCACTCGCGTGCCACCCTGCTGTGAGATGATTACCGTGACTATAAAGGCAACTTACAAGGAAGACATTATACGATTCCGCCTGCCATACACTTCAGGTGTTGTAGAGCTAAAGGAGGAAGTATCAAAGAGGTTGAAGCTGGTGGTAGGAACATTTGAGATCAAGTATTTGGACGATGACCATGAGTGGGTCTTGCTGGCTTGTGATGCAGACTTGCAGGAGTGTCTGGAAATCTCAAGATCGTCAGGTGGGAATATAATCAGGCTGTTGGTTCATGATTTAGTTGCGAACTTTGGAAGCTCATGCGAGAGTTCAGGTGAATGAGAGTTAGTAGAGGCTACAACAAACCAGTCCCACCCAAGTTCTTTTTTCTCTTGTAACATTATATGGTAGCGTGCAGGTGAAATTGTAGATTTGGGTTTTGTAAAGCCTGCGATCTTCTGCTGTTGTAACATATCTGAATTGGATTAGAGTAACAATTACTTCCTTCGGGTTGAAACTGCATAGCGAGGGAATCGATTCTTTTGTTGGGAGAGTCAGAATAATTCAGTTATCTCTAGCCGTTTGCTTGTTTTGCCCATGTAAAATGTTCCAGGTTCCCCAAGATGATTCAATCCATCATGGCAACATGTGACATGCAGTTGTACTCATTCCTCTGCCGAAATTTTGAGTGCATGAAAAATTGCGTCTCATTCACAGAGAGCTGTTAAAAATAAAACCACGAGCAAATCATTTTGATTTTGGGGCGTGTTGGGCGCCACAACTGGATGAACGAACTGCTTATGTGTACTAAACTGGAGAGAAAATAAGCCCAAAATGAAGAAAAAGCTCATATTTTTATGGCCGAAAATGAGAGTCTTAGGTACTGCACGCATACGCCCATTCTTACAGACACCGGGACAAGGACAAGGACAAGGACAAGGAAATACAAAGAAAAGCAAAACAACATTTCCGTCTCTCTAGGCAGTAGCTTGGGTTGAACGAGCATTTCACGGCTCTCCAATTCCGGGGAGTCGACCCTTTATAAAGACGTTGTTGGGTTTGGTGGATTCTTCCATCTCCATGAAGCCCATTTCTCCCTTGGCTTTTCTGGCTTCTATCTGTCTCTGCGTTGATTGGTAGAAGGTTGCATACAGTATCAGCTGGGCCAGCCCAAACAAGGACCCAAGACCGTTCGGAATCTGCACATGCCAATGAATCACCCCATAAGCTCGACTACGTGAAAATTTCATATCTAGGCCAAGCCCAAGAAATCTCATATATAGGAAATGGGCTTTTCCCAAGGCCAGTGTGTGAGTTTGCAATGGGAGCCTTTTCGACAGGCACATCTCATGCCCGGCCTTTTTGTTGGGGTTCAGCCCCTGTAAAGTGAATGGAAGTAGAAGGGAGAAGGAAGGAAGTTTGGAATTTTACGGTGATAAAGAGGTCAAAGCAGATGAGGGCGTATGAAGTCCAGCAAATGGCGTTGGCAAAGCCAGCCAGCGACAGGGAGAATGGCATGTACTCCACGCTCTTTGTGCGGATCACCATTTTCTGTGCACGTCACAACCACAGAAACAAGCACACGTGCAGTTTGTTAGTCATCAACTCATCGTATAACCCCAGCCGTTGGATCGTGGGCAATCATCGTGTATCATGGATGCTGATTTCTACAAGCAGTTCATCCATAATCATCCACTGGCCCATGATGTGATCATGATCAACACCGTTCATTAGAATTAATTACTGAAATGGCTCATCCGTAATGAGACCTTAAAAGACGAACGGCTGGATCATCACTTGCCACGTCTACGGCAGATAGGGCGAGTATCATTGCATGTGTTCAGGTTTAAAAAAACTAGTCATTAAATGCATGTTACACGTGCAAGCAGACGTAAATCTTGTACAACACCATTCTTTGGGGATCCAATTCCTTAAAACTGACATGGTTCACAAAATAGAAAGATGTCATTCT